>JAWNNB010001363.1:0-155784 GCA_035043285.1 Drosophila subsilvestris | reverse complement strand
GCATGTTTTCCGATAAAATACTCTTAGCCTCGATTCATATTATAACTTAATTTATTTATAAAATTCATAATTAGCCATTCAGGCGACGGGACAACTACTTATATGATATAATGCGTATGGCGGTGATATGGGGTAAATATGTACTAAATGGCAAATAATATAATAGTGGTGGTAATACTCAAGAAATGCTATAATTAAAGGTTTTCAAAGAGACTTATTGATAGATATATATGCGAAGGATGCTACATGCCGATGTGGAGCCGGACTTATAATACATATTTGAAACTAGAAAGGATTGGCTAACGTTCAATTCAGAGAAATTCGATTTTCCAATGGAAACCAGGATTTCCATGACAGATGGTCATTTAAAACTTCGTCGCATGGTGCATATGTATTTGGGAAACTCGTTTATGGTGGAAGACCAACACAAGGCAGACAGCTACTACTTTCAGTTTCTCATAGCTCGATATCAATAGTTCGGTTAATCACTTACGATACTTTATTTCATGTCGCTCCACGCAGAAAGATCTTTCCTTGTAGATGAATGGTTAGATGTATGTGTAGATGAATGTTAAGGTGATGGTGTGTCTCTGTGAATTATAATGATATTAGTACGAGGTTCCCAAAGTAATCAAATGCGCTTGGATCTGGACATGAATTCTCTCTTTCGTATTCAATTTCTTAACAAGAAGTGGCATGCTTATCTAATTAAGTGATATATCACTTGACATTTACTCTAGTTTTAATCCACATCGACAAAAAAAAAAGAAAACGGTTCATGTCAGTTCCTTAATTACGTCACTACGATATTAAATAAACCAATTGCGTGGCCCCTGGATGAATTTGTGAAGGTATTTCCGCTGCCTGAACGCTGAACGGTTAGATTTTCCGGTTGGCATTAAGCCTCGTACGGGCGTCGAGAAGCGGGTAAATGACCTGAGGTGCCGGTCTGGTGGTTATGTTCCGTTCGGGATGCCGCATGAGGTTCCTATGGACGGCCATCAACATGTCCGACCATACCACTAGTTAGAGGACGGGGAAACCTCGCTGTTCGCTTCACATATAAACCACCTCCATGCACTATGGTACTAGATACCCATACGGGCGGGTGTGATCAACGTATCAGCAGGGTTATCGGTCCAGCCGAGCTTGGGTGGTGGCGACTGTTCAACTCCGTTAGGCGTGAAGCACCCAAGGCCGGAATTACGCACACACAGGCGTAGATTGGTGGCTCCCAGCCGGGAATAGTGGTGCTAATCCTAGACACGGAAAGAGAAAATGCTATACAACGTGTCGGCAGAAGCTCTGGGGATAATTACCCAAATGGAATTGCACCACTACTTGCACAAATGATGAGAACACTGAAAAGGTCTTTCTCCAGACGGTTTTCGTTTGGCTGATGATGGTTTGGCGATGAAACACTAATAAATTCGACCAACTTGTATGTGCGCTGCACTTGGCCCTCGGAATGACCTTGCCTTTGCACGGTACAAGGGCACTGGGTCAGCTTGACCACACTGTGTATTTTTCACTTGCGTTTGCACTGACGACCACGAGGAGAAAGAGATCGATGCCTGGACTACGAGGTACAGTAGCCCACGTTTTTTTCCACTCTCCTGGTTCTGCTTCTGTTATACAGATTCCAGCCAAAGCAGTTGGTAATAAAATTAAAGGCAATAGAGAATAGCCAACCCGAACAGCGTTGCCACTTTTTAGCGAAACATATGATTAGAAGCTTTCCCAAAGTTCCCACGATCTGCAACCATATTTTGTTTATGACCTACTTTTAGGCGGTAATATCCAACTAACCGTTTTTGCTTAAAAATACAAATGCACGACAAGCGTTAAATATTACATATCCGGTCCTTCTAAATAGTGGGCGACATGATCAGCCATCACTTCTTCCACCGATCTGTGTGATCCGTCTACTGGACCTTCTCCCCCTACCTCCGCAACCATTGCAAAAGCCCGCCAAAAGTCTGCACCCAAGTAAATTTCCTGCTCCAAGAACGGACAGAAGAAAAATGTTAATCTTCTTATCTCTCCCTTATAGGCAATTCCACTCGACCAACGATTGCGCGATCTTCTCCATTTGCCACCTTAACAATGGACGAATAGCGACGAGCCTCTACACCCAGCTTCTGCAAGAATTTTCGTGGCCATTCCTACCTAACATGCTGTGCGTAGCGCCTGAGTCCAACAAACTTCGAATGGATTCGCCCATTTTTGAGATTCCAGCGAATAAATAATAATAATAAATAAATAATAAATAAATAATAAAATAAATAAATAATCAATAGTTCGGTTAATCACTTACGATACTTTATTTCATGTCGCTCCACGCAGAAAGATCTTTCCTTGTAGATGAATGGTTAGATGTATGTGTAGATGAATGTTAAGGTGATGGTGTATCTCTGTGAATTACTGATATTAGTACGAGGTTCCCAAAGTAATCAAATGCGCTTGGACCTGGACATGAATTCTCTCTTTCGTATTCAATTTCTTAACAAGAAGTGGCATGCTTATCTAATTAAGTGATATATCACTTGACATTTACTCTAGTTTTAATCCACATCGAAAAAAAAAAAAGAAAACGGTTCATGTCAGTTCCTTAATTACGTCACTACGATATTAAATAAACCAATTGCGTGGCCCCTGGATGAATTTGTGAAGGTATTTCCGCTGCCTGAACGCTGAACGGTTAGATTTTCCGGTTGGCATTAAGCCTCGTACGGGCGTCGAGAAGCGGGTCAATGACCTGAGGTGCCGGTCTGGTGTTTATGTTCCGTTCGGGATGCCGCATGAGGTTCCTATGGACGGCCATCAACATGTCCGACCATACCACTAGTTAAAGGACAGGGAAACCTCGCTGTTCGCTTCACATATAAACCACCTCCATGCACTATGGTACTAGATACCCATACGGGCGGGTGTGATCAACGTATCAGCAGGGTTATCGGTCCAGCCGAGCTTGGGTGGTGGCGACTGTTCAACTCCGTTAGGCGTGAAGCACCCAAGGCCGGAATTACGCACACACAGGCGTAGATTGGTGGCTCCCAGCCGGGAATAGTGGTGCTAATCCTAGACACGGAAAGAGAAAATGCTATACAACGTGTCGGCAGAAGCTCTGGGGATAATTACCCAAATGGAATTGCACCACTACTTGCACAAATGATGAGAACACTGAAAAGGTCTTTCTCCAGACGGTTTTCGTTTGGCTGATGATGGTTTGGCGATGAAACACTAATAAATTCGACCAACTTGTATGTGCGCTGCACTTGGCCCTCGGAATGACCTTGCCTTTGCACGGTACAAGGGCACTGGGTCAGCTTGACCACACTGTGTATTTTTCACTTGCGTTTGCACTGACGACCACGAGGAGAAAGAGATCGATGCCTGGACTACGAGGTACAGTAGCCCACGTTTTTTTCCACTCTCCTGGTTCTGCTTCTGTTATACAGATTCCAGCCAAAGCAGTTGGTAATAAAATTAAAGGCAATAGAGAATAGCCAACCCGAACAGCGTTGCCACTTTTTAGCGAAACATATGATTAGAAGCTTTCCCAAAGTTCCCACGATCTGCAACCATATTTTGTTTATGACCTACTTTTAGGCGGTAATATCCAACTAACCGTTTTTGCTTAAAAATACAAATGCACGACAAGCGTTAAATATTACATATCCGGTCCTTCTAAATAGTGGGCGACATGATCAGCCATCACTTCTTCCACCGATCTGTGTGATCCGTCTACTGGACCTTCTCCCCCTACCTCCGCAACCATTGCAAAAGCCCGCCAAAAGTCTGCACCCAAGTAAATTTCCTGCTCCAAGAACGGACAGAAGAAAAATGTTAATCTTCTTATCTCTCCCTTATAGGCAATTCCACTCGACCAACGATTGCGCGATCTTCTCCATTTGCCACCTTAACAATGGACGAATAGCGACGAGCCTCTACACCCAGCTTCTGCAAGAATTTTCGTGGCCATTCCTACCTAACATGCTGTGCGTAGCGCCTGAGTCCAACAAACTTCGAATGGATTCGCCCATTTTTGAGATTCCAGCGAATAAATAATAATAATAATAAATAAATAATAAATAAATAATAAAATAAATAAATAATTACTTAAATACCTAAATAAATATGCCGCCAAATGAGGTAATATTTATTTCACAAATAAATACCTGAATAAATAAATAAATAGAATATATATCGATGGACACTGTAACAAACCATGGATCCCATGGATCCCATCCCATGTAACAAACCATGGATTCCATGGTTCGTCACAAACAGACGACGCAGCCAAGCTCTCAAATGACGAGTTCAACACCCAACCGTCACCCCATAATGGGAATCGTCGCACTGGATGTAAAAATGCCGCTTGAAATCTGCGTGTACCGGGACAGGTGCCGAGGGAGTGCAGCTTTCAGCTCTTCCATTGCTCGCTTTGCCTCATCCGTCAATCTAAATCTACGTTTTCCCGACTTTTTCAGGGCATCTTTAAGTGGAACGGCTAACTCTGCAAAGTTCTCCATAAAACGCCGACACCAGCCCGCAGTACCCAAGAAGCTACCCAAGAAGATCGTGCCTCGGGAATGCGTAAAATAGCCGACACACGATCTGGATCTATCTTCAGCGTTCCTCCTCCCACTATAAAACCGAGGTATTTAATGTGTTTAAAGCAAAAATGAGATTTTCCTAATCCAATCGTCAAATTTGTCTTCCGTAGTCGCTCTGCAACTTGTCGGAGGATCTTCACGTGCTGTTCGAAGCTCTCGGATATAATCAGCAAGTCGTCGAGGTATGCATATACATTTGAACGCATCTCTACCAGAATAACCTTATACACTAATCTACATATGCGTTGTGCAGCGTTACAAAGACCGAAAGGCATCATCCGGAACTGGCACAATGGTCGTCCTGGCACTGTGAACGCAGTGTAGGCACGGCTCTGCTTGTCCAGCTCGATTTGCCAAAACGCGAATTTTAAATCGACAAAATCCCCTCGATGCTAGGAAGTGGGTAGGCGTCCTTGATGGTCACCTTGTTGAGCTTTTGGGCATCGAGACAGAACCGATTTTTTCCCGGCCGTCGCACGACCGTAGTGCGGTTGCTCCACGGGCTATCACTGTGCTTGATGACTCCCAAAGCCAACATCTTGTCCACCTCCATTGAAACAACGTCCTGCATCGCTGACGACAATGGATAATGTCGATCCTTTACAGGCTCGACATTCTTCACAAGCTGGATTTTATGCGTCTCTATCGACGTCTTGCCCAGACCTACCCCTTCAAACGTCAGAAATTCTGCCTTCACTTTATCCAAGGCGATCTTCTGCTCCTCCGACAACACCCATTCCTCCTGTAATATGTCCTTATCCGGTCCTTCTAAATAGTGGGCGACATGATCAGCCATCACTTCTTCCACCGATCTGTGATCCGTCTACTGGACCTTCTCCCCCTACCTCCGCAACATTGCAAAAGCCCGCCAAAAGTCTGCACCCAAGTAAATTTCCTGCTCCAAGAACGGACCGAAGAAAAATGTTAATCTTCTTATCCTCCCTTATAGGCAATTCCACTCGACCAACGATTGCGCGATCTTCTCCATTTGCCACCTTAACAATGGACGAATAGCGACAAGCCTCTACACCCAGCTTCTGCAAGAATTACTGGCCATTCCTACCTAACATGCTGTGCGTAGCGCCTGAGTCCAACAAACTTCGAATATATTCGCCCATTTTTGAGATTCCAGCGAATAAATAATAATAATAAATAAATAATAAAATAAATAAATAATTACTTAAATACCTAAATAAATATGCCGCCAAATGAGGTAATATTTATTTCACAAATAAATACTTGAATAAATAAATAAATAGAATATATATCGATGGACACTGTAACAAACCATGGATCCCATGGTTCGTCACAAACAGACGACGCAGCCAAGCTCTAAAATGACGAGTTCAACACCCAACCGTCACAAGCAGACGACGCAGCCAACGCTACTCCCAGGTGCAGATATCAACATCAACGAATTCGAAGACGGAGCGCAGGCCGAAAAACGCTGACCCAGATTATATACCCAACCCCCACCGCAGCAAAACCTAAGTAACCAAAGCTCCCAAATGACGAGATCAACACCCAGTAACAAAACTAAGCAAATGCTAAAAGACAGGAAACCGGCTTACGCAATAAGTACCCGAAATAATATTAAATATTACATTTTAAATAATTAAAAAATAATATCAGTAAAGCATTCGACTCTGTAAACCACTCCCTTCCAGCACACAAAAAGAGTGTGACAAGTAAGGGGCCTAGATGGCTGCCCTGTGGTACAGGTGAAGAGAAGGAGTTTTTGAAGAGGACTCGTTGACACCTAGAATAAAGGTAGCTAGAAATCCATCTTAAAAGATTAGGCGGAAACCCTTAAAGGTCAAGGAAGTGGTTTACAGAGTCGAATGCTTTACTGAAATTAGTGCAGATACCTTGCAAGCCTTTAATGAAAAAAGAGGTCAACTCTAATAAATTTGTGGTTGTTGATGATCGTCGCCTTATAAATCCGTGCTGAAAGTACGGAGTTAAAATTTGTTCTAACATTTTAGGAATAGCAGATAACTTAGATATACCTCTATAATTAGTTGCATCAGATTGAGGTAAAGCATGAAGAATTAATAGATAGGGTGAATAGTTTAAGCAGGGGTTCACACAGAGCGTGGGCACAGTACTTGAGTACACAGCCTGGAACTCTGTCAGGACCTGGTGAAAACACCGGCTTAACTAGTCGAAGATCATGAAGTAGTGAACTTTCATTTAACAAGGGGCTGAAAATGCCATTCGACCTTGGTAAACTGTATGGATACGGCTGACCAGAGTAGCTGTCATAGGAATAGGTTGTTTGGAAAAATTGGGCAAAAAGATTGCCTGATCATTGTTTGCCGTCATAGTTAGAAATGATAGCGAGGATGGATGTGCGGATGTTCTACGCTTACTATTTACGAAGCTGTAAAACTGTTTGGGGTCCTGTGAAAAGCGTATCCTGCATCGATATAGGTAATTTTTATAGCATTGAGCATTAAGGACGAGCTAATACATAGCGAGAGAGAGAAGCCGGAGAACCAATTTCTTGAAATTTTTTATATAGTCTTGATTTTAAGTTTTTTAGACTGGATAACTCTTTGGTAAACCAAGGGGGCTTCCCAGATCTAACCGGACAAGAAAGTGGGACACAAGAATCAAAGAGTGTGTCGAGTACATTGTAAAATATGTTTGCGCCTTTCATAACGTCAGTACACAAGTACAGAGCGGACCAATCAAAATCCCTAATGAGGTTATTAAGCTTCGTAAACTCGGCTTTACGAAAGCAACGGACACGTTCAGAAAAACTAACCGCGATTTTTTCGAGTGCGTACGCGCCACAAAACAGCTCTGCAAATTCAGATCCAAATCACGGAAGATACCTTCGGAAAATACAGGAAAATTAGCGCAGGCGTACCCAAACACTGCAAGCTCACCCGGGATAAGAGGGCCACACACAGGAAACGGCTCCAGCCCCAGACTGCTCCTCGGACATCCAGTGGGCGAGGGGAGGCAGGGGACCACCCTGAGTACGCTCAGGCATTTCCACTCAGTGCCTGGCGGCTCCCGCCGTTTTCATTTTCGCTATTTTCTTTCGGCAAGTAAATTCTTGTTTTCCACTCGAGGCAGCACAGCTGATCGACTGGTGTACCAGGGCTGGACAGTGCAGGCCACGAACCAGCTGATCGGCTCAAGGGTTGCATAGTGCTTTCAGGTCCCAGAGCAGCGAGCTTTTGACAGCGACCGATCGATCGTTAATTCAAACTAATTAATTTTCAAATTAATTTATTCAAATTCCTGTCTACAAGCACCTGCAAAGCAGAAAGACCGGCTATCTGGGAGGAAAAGGCAAGGTCAAGGAACCGGCCGCCAGCCAACCCCTCCGCCCAACGGTGCTCTGGTTACCGAACCGAAGTGGTATAACTTCCCCGAGGATCGCCGCAGGGAAACCTCTGGCCGCCGCGGGATCCCAGAAGCCGCTCTTCCTCCTCTGAAGGTATAATGCTGGGAGGGTCGAACCTAGCCCAGCTGGCTGACTCGGACGACATGCAGGCGTTCGCTCAAAGAGCCAAGGTCGCGAGGTCTCCTTCTGGAGCTGCGCCCTCGAGCGCCCCGATGAGGGATGACGATACGCCCAAAAGAGGCAGGGATCTAGAATCTAGCCCTGAAAGCATAGAAGCAAGGACCAAGAGAAAGAAGGTCACTAAAAGTCTCCAAGCGCTGTTGACCGAAATGGGCGAGATCATAGATGGATTAGTATCAGTAACGCTCGAGAAGAGGCCGGCTTTGCGGCACGGTAACCACCTAAAAGACACCCTAACAAACCTGAAGGAGTTGCACTCGGACATTTGCGCTAGAGTCCAGGAGGAGAAACTGAAGGACCACAAACCGGATACGATGGACCAGCAGACATCCCCGATCCCATGCATTCTGACGGTGTCATCGTCACTAAGCTCGGAAGTCCCGCACGGAGATTCATGGTCCACCGCGACCCGCAGGCCTAGACGCCGACCACTCAACGCGCCTGAAGAGTCAGAACAGAGACCCAAAGCGACAACGACCCATCACCCAGGCGACAAAGGCACGACGCAATCATAATTGCCACAAAAGGAGACCTTTCCTACTCCGAAATCTTGAGGATGGTGACGAGGAGGGACGACGGGAAGCTGAAGGACGTTGGCAAAAATGTTGACAGAGTCCGACGCACAGCAAAGGGAGAGCTCCTGCTCGAGCTGAATGGCGCCCAGAAGGAAAATACTGCCCAGTTGAAGGAGGAGATAGGCCAAGTCCTTGGTACGCTGGCAGGCGTCAGGGCGCTGGTAAGCGAAACCTTCATCGAGATCCGCGACATCGACGACCTTGCCACCAAAGAGGAGGTCGCCAGGGCACTGTCTGCACAGGTGGACCACCAAGTGGAAATAGAATGCGTTAGGGCCCTACGGCCGGGATATGGAGGTTCCCAGGTTGCTGTCGTCGGGCTTGCGGACCCGCTGGCAAAGCGACTTTTAGAGGCTGGCAAACTCAAGATCGGGTGGACCAGATGCAGGATCGTAGAGCGTTCAGGACAGAGGCGCTGCTACAAATGCCTAGAGTTTGGGCACATCGCAGCCAGGTGCAAGAGCGACGTCGACCGCAGCAACTGCTGCCTCAAGTGTGGCAAAAGTGGCCACAAAGTAGCGGAGTGCACAAATAATCCCAGATGCTTCCTCTGTGCCGTAAAGGATCCGGCTGCGGCGAACCACATAGCTGGCAGCAAGAGGTGCCCGAGATATAGACCAGAGCCTAATCACCGCATAGCGAAGTGAGGATTCTGCAGCTGAATCTAAACCACTGCGAAGCTGCCCAGAACCTACTCTGTCAGTTATTCAGAGACGAATCAGCGGATGTTGCACTCCTCAGCGAGCCGTATCGCAGAACCAGTGACAGCCACTTCACGCTAGACGCAACAAAAACAGCAGCGATTTGGACATGCGGGCGTTCGGGTCATCAAGCAGAGTCGGTACGCAAGGGAAATGGCTATGTTCGAGCCAAGGTCGGCCAGCTCTGGCTATACAGCTGCTACCTTGCACCACGACTGTCGCTCCAGGAATTTGGCGCCATACTCGACGAAGTAGCAGACGACGCAAGGGGACGGCCAAATGTCATCCTGGCAGGAGACTTCAACTCCTGGTCAGAGGATTGGGGGTCAAGGTTTTCCAACGCTAGAGGTCACACCCTTCTAGAAGCCTTTGTCACACTGGAGATAACCCTTCTAAATACTGGATCAGAGGACACGTTCTCCCGAGCTGGGACAGGGTCTGTCATTGACCTGTCCTTCTGCAGCAGCACTCTCTTGGAGAGTACAACGTGAACCCTCAGCACCGCATACACCGCTAGTGACCACAAAGCAATTATCTGCAGTATTGAGTCACGCAGGCAAGGCTCAGCCCAACAGCAGATGACGACCTTCAACGACAGAACTCTCAGGCCAGAGATTTTTCTAGAGGAGCTGAGCATACCAGAGCCTCAGGGAGACGCAGAAGCCAGCGCTGCCGAACTCGTCCGCTCGATAACATCGGCTTGCAGGGCAAGCACAAAGCAGACAAGGAGCCACTCTCGACACCGCGAGCCGGTATTCTGGTGGACCACGGAGATAGCCGAAGCTCGCAGCGAATGCATCCGTACTAGGAGGCGCCAAACACGCGCGAAGGGAACGCCGGCTTTCCATACGAGATCCCAGGAATACGCCGCGAAACGCCGAGTACTCAAAAGGTCCATCAGAGACAGCATTTCCATCTGCGGAAAATGACCCCTGGGGTCTCGCATATAAAGTCATAGTGAAAAAGCTAAACGCGGCAAAGCCTTTCACCGCGGCCGATCCTGCCAGGATGAAAGAAATCGTTGAATGTCTGTTTCCCACTGTCGCCCCGACTGTCAGCCCGGCACGAGCATCGTATCGCCACATCGGATGGACCGACATAACGGCAAGCGAAATCTTGGAGGTGGCAGCAGAAACCCCGACCGGCAAGGCGCCAGGCCCAGATGGCATCCCCGATACCGCCGTGAAGCTGGCTATGACAGCGCATCCATTGGCTTTCGCGCATGTCCTCAACATGTGCCTTCGTGAAGGAGTCTTCCCAGAGCCATGGAAGCAACAGAAGCTTGTCCTGTTGCCAAAACCTCACAAGCCTCCTGAAAAACCCTCATCCTATAGGCCCATATGCCTGATAGACACCGTGGGCAAAGCGCTGGAGCGATGCATTTGCAGGAAGCTGCAGGAAGCCGTCGTAGAGGCAGGTGACCTGTCTCCGATGCAGTTTGGCTTTAGGAAGGCAAGATCGACGACGGACGCGATCCGCATAGTCAAGGACATAGCAGAAAAAGCTATTGAGGGAACCAGGTGGCTTGGAGGACGGAAGCAGTACTGTCTCGTGGTCACTCTCGACGTAAAGAACGCCTTCAACTCGGCGAGGTGGGACGTCATTCTTAGGGCCCTATCCCGACTAGGAATCCCAGATTACTTGGTAGCCATCATCGAGGACTATTTCAGAGGCCGGATGCTGCTATACAACACCGATAGCGGCACAGTGCAGTACCAGGTGACATGCGGCGTTCCTCAAGGCTCGGTCCTGGGACCAACTCTATGGAACGTCATGTACGACGCCATCCTCAAGCTCCAACTACCAAGTGACGCACAAACAGTAGGGTTCGCAGACGACGTTGCGCTGGTGGTGGTAGCCAAGCATCTCGGCGACGTGGAGGCCCGCTGTAATCAAGCGGTGGCAACAATTCAGGAGTGGTTGAACTCTGTGGGCCTCACTCTGGCTGAGCAAAAGACGGAGGCGGTCCTAATATCCAGTCGCAAAAAAGTCGAGGTAGCGACCGTCCGTGTCGGCTCAGTCGACATAACATCCTCAAGGGCAATCCGATATCTCGGAGTAATGCTGGACACTCGCCTCTCATTTCGCGAGCACCTCCAGGCAGTCTGCAAAAAGGCATCCAACTTAGGAAGAGCACTTTCGCGCATGATGCTGAACGTGAGGGGACCCAAGCAAGGCCGCCGACTTCTTCTGCAGTCCGTCCTTAAATCGGTAATGCTGTATGCAGCACCAATCTGGGCAGAGGCGGCGAGGACAAAGTCCTACAGGAGAGGGCTAGACGCAACTCACCGACTAGGAGCTCTGCGGGTCTGCTGCGGCTTCCGAACAATCTCGGATGACGCGGCCTTGGTCATAGCAGGAATGCTCCCAGTGGCGGACCTCGCAGAGGAAGCAAAGGAAATCTCCACAGATCTCGACGCAGCACCACAGAATCGGTCACCGGCACTAAGGAGACAAATAAAGTCGGCAGCGAGGGAAAGGAGCCTGAGCAGATGGCAGGAACGATGGGCTATCTCAACGAAGGGCAGATGGACATTCCGTCTTATACCGGACATCGCTACGTGGGTAAACCGGAAGCATGGAGAGGTGAATTTTTGGCTAACCCAGCTAATAAGTGGACACGGCTGTTTTAGGAGCTATCTCTATCGCTTCGGGCACGATAGCGACGATAAATGCCCGACGTGCGGCGTCGAAGAAACCGCTGAGCACATCCTTTTCAGCTGCTCAAGATTTGCAGAACAGCGTAGCGGAATTGGCGGTGACACGCTGAACACCGAGAACCTGATCAACAGGATGGTTGCGAGCGAGCAGTACTGGTCAATGGTATGCCGGTTTGCGTCAGAGGTTATGCGGAAGTTGAGAGAGCTGGAGCGGAGTCGAAACGACATAGAAGGAGGGGTCTAAGGTGACCCGCCCGTCCCTGCGAAGCAAAGCTTCACGGTCTTCCCGCAGGAACTCGGGCTTTTTTCTATTTACTTTCTATTATACATAAACAAATACTTTACCAAATAAACTGATTAAAAAAAAAAAAGCCTACCCGTTCGATCCAATACAATATCGACCGATACTTCGAATGTAGGATAGTAGGAGTATACAGGTATAGTGATCGGAAGGGCTCGGGTTAGCAACGCTATCCGAAGTTGGAATATACGAGCAAGTAATGAAAATGGAAAAGCCTGGGAGAATCAGTTTTACGCACAGGAATTCCAGGTCTTGTTGAGCCTGGTCTATGAAATGTTCCGACGTAAAGATTGAGTCCACTGCAATGAGGACCCCTCCTCCACGTCGAGACGAACGGTCATTTCTAAAGATTGTGTACCGACCTTCGACGGGAAGAGCTAGAAGCCCTCGCTGAGGAGTTTGGATTTGGTACTGAAGGAACAGTCGAGGAAAGACAAAGGAGATTTGCCAACGTAGTCGCCGGGCTACTTTCGCAAGATGCCTGGATTCGCCTAGGAGAGCTTGAGCGACACTATGCCAGACCAGCATCACGCTCCAAGTCACCTATGCCTACTACTCCTGGACCCTCCAGCACTCGATACCAGGAACCCAAGATTGTATTACAAGTCCCCGTAGACAGCCCAGTTTCCAAGGCCTTCAGCTACGGACAATTACCCAGCGTACGTACCGAGAACCCTGCCAGCAACCGACCGACCTATGGAAGGGCACCACTACAACCAGGCTGCACCAATGGCGGAACGAATCCGAAATTGGGGGATCCAGCTCGACGGACAGGATGACCCGTTATCGTTTATAGAACTGATCGAGGAACGTGCACTTTCGTATTGAGTGGACCCAAATAAGCTGCCGCGGGTCATGGCCGAGCTCCTCACAGACCGGGCCAGTCGTTGGTTCCGCACCAGCCGCCTACAAAGTTCCCATGGGAAAGTTTCCGACAGGAATTCTTAACGCTCTTCTTGCCACCAAGGTATTTTGAATAATTGGAAGACCAAATCCGAGCCCGCAAGCAATCGGTGGGGGAACTTTTCAAGGATTATCTTATCGAGATACGGTTACTCATGCACCACGCTGGCTACGATCCAACCAAGTAGCCAAACAGAATTTATGACAACGCCCTGCCCGCATACCAGATGTACGTGCGCCGACATGAGCTGCAAATCAACCAAGGACGGAGCATCCTGACCCCTCTCGCGCCCTCCCGACACACACTGAGCGGCCGGCTACTGAGCAGAGGAACGGCGACTCCAATCGGACACCATTTCGGAGGCCCCATTGGAACTCGGCAGACTCACCAAGGAGACAACCATCAAACCCAGCCAATACGGCGAATCAAGATGTTGCCCACCACATGATTAATACCCCCATCGCCGACCCACGCACAGCCTGTCGCCGGGGTGGTGAAGCCGGCCATGCCGCTTACAACTGTAGTAATCCTTCGATCTTATTCTGCTGCGAATGTGACGAACGCGGCACACAAATCATCGACTGCTGTCGCCGGGACACGTCGGGAAACGACACGCGTCTCCAACTGATACGGGATCAGTTGGAAACGACGACTCCTCCGACCCGCGACTAAAGAATCTCCTACACATAAACAACGGCCAGATAGTGGCAATGGTGACCATAGGAGGGAATGTAACAGAAGCCACCGTCGAAACAGGGGCATCCCGAAGCTTCATAACTGCAAACCTCGCCCGACAACTAAGCAACAATACCAACTTGCAAGATGCATACGCCTGGCCGACGGTTCGGTCAAAGAGATCACACAGATTCTACTAGCGCGCATCAGGTTAGATCAAAGAGAGTTCAAATAACCCTCCTGGTCTCACCCAACATGTTGGATCAAGTTATCGTCGATATGGACTTCTTATGTGCCATTGAAGCAACAATCCAGTGCGGTAATACACTACTTCAACTACGAGATCAGTGCCCTACACCACCTATCCACACCGTTCTCACCACCAGCGTACAAGGCAACGAACCTCGACACCCGAAACCAAGGCCAGCGACCTTGGCACACAGCAGCGTAAACATGCCACCCATAACAACCACAGCAAGCACACGACCACGACCTACCCCAAGGAATACAGCAATCAATATCGCCACGAAAAACACGACACCTAACCCAGCCCCAGCAAAGTCAAAACACCGGCCCACAACGGAGAACACGAATCCGAAGCCAACCTCAAGAAACAACAAACAAGCAACCGGGAAGACTCGTTTTCCGCGGTAATAATGAAGCATCCGCGTCCTGGGCCAACCACAGGGGACACATACCCCAAAAACATGACGACAATCTCACACACGAGACATGCACTAACACTCTGGAACCCGGCGCTTGACACAGGAAGCCCAGGTCCAAGACCCTTATCAGAGCATGTAAGTACCCTCTCCTCAAAAGAAAAAGTGAACACAAAGACACTCCCAGAGACGACAACCAGCCCTGAACCAGGACAACGACAGCAGCAGCAGTGCGACAGCCCAGCCACCAAGGAAGCAGCCCCGCTGACCCTGTCTGTTCGGGGCCCATAATTGAACTGATAACTGATAGGAGCTCTGCGGGTCTGCTGCGGCTTCCGAACAATCTCGGATGACGCGGCCTTGGTCATAGCAGGAATGCTCCCAGTGGCGGACCTCGCAGAGGAAGCAAAGGAAATCTCCACAGATCTCGACGCAGCACCACAGAATCGGTCACCGGCACTAAGGAGACAAATAAAGTCGGCAGCGAGGGAAAGGAGCCTGAGCAGATGGCAGGAACGATGGGCTATCTCAACGAAGGGCAGATGGACATTCCGTCTTATACCGGACATCGCTACGTGGGTAAACCGGAAGCATGGAGAGGTGAATTTTTGGCTAACCCAGCTAATAAGTGGACACGGCTGTTTTAGGAGCTATCTCTATCGCTTCGGGCACGATAGCGACGATAAATGCCCGACGTGCGGCGTCGAAGAAACCGCTGAGCACATCCTTTTCAGCTGCTCAAGATTTGCAGAACAGCGTAGCGGAATTGGCGGTGACACGCTGAACACCGAGAACCTGATCAACAGGATGGTTGCGAGCGAGCAGTACTGGTCAATGGTATGCCGGTTTGCGTCAGAGGTTATGCGGAAGTTGAGAGAGCTGGAGCGGAGTCGAAACGACATAGAAGGAGGGGTCTAAGGTGACCCGCCCGTCCCTGCGAAGCAAAGCTTCACGGTCTTCCCGCAGGAACTCGGGCTTTTTTCTATTTACTTTCTATTATACATAAACAAATACTTTACCAAATAAACTGATTAAAAAAAAAAAAGCCTACCCGTTCGATCCAATACAATATCGACCGATACTTCGAATGTAGGATAGTAGGAGTATACAGGTATAGTGATCGGAAGGGCTCGGGTTAGCAACGCTATCCGAAGTTGGAATATACGAGCAAGTAATGAAAATGGAAAAGCCTGGGAGAATCAGTTTTACGCACAGGAATTCCAGGTCTTGTTGAGCCTGGTCTATGAAATGTTCCGACGTAAAGATTGAGTCCACTGCAATGAGGACCCCTCCTCCACGTCGAGACGAACGGTCATTTCTAAAGATTGTGTACCGACCTTCGACGGGAAGAGCTAGAAGCCCTCGCTGAGGAGTTTGGATTTGGTACTGAAGGAACAGTCGAGGAAAGACAAAGGAGATTTGCCAACGTAGTCGCCGGGCTACTTTCGCAAGATGCCTGGATTCGCCTAGGAGAGCTTGAGCGACACTATGCCAGACCAGCATCACGCTCCAAGTCACCTATGCCTACTACTCCTGGACCCTCCAGCACTCGATACCAGGAACCCAAGATTGTATTACAAGTCCCCGTAGACAGCCCAGTTTCCAAGGCCTTCAGCTACGGACAATTACCCAGCGTACGTACCGAGAACCCTGCCAGCAACCGACCGACCTATGGAAGGGCACCACTACAACCAGGCTGCACCAATGGCGGAACGAATCCGAAATTGGGGGATCCAGCTCGACGGACAGGATGACCCGTTATCGTTTATAGAACTGATCGAGGAACGTGCACTTTCGTATTGAGTGGACCCAAATAAGCTGCCGCGGGTCATGGCCGAGCTCCTCACAGACCGGGCCAGTCGTTGGTTCCGCACCAGCCGCCTACAAAGTTCCCATGGGAAAGTTTCCGACAGGAATTCTTAACGCTCTTCTTGCCACCAAGGTATTTTGAATAATTGGAAGACCAAATCCGAGCCCGCAAGCAATCGGTGGGGGAACTTTTCAAGGATTATCTTATCGAGATACGGTTACTCATGCACCACGCTGGCTACGATCCAACCAAGTAGCCAAACAGAATTTATGACAACGCCCTGCCCGCATACCAGATGTACGTGCGCCGACATGAGCTGCAAATCAACCAAGGACGGAGCATCCTGACCCCTCTCGCGCCCTCCCGACACACACTGAGCGGCCGGCTACTGAGCAGAGGAACGGCGACTCCAATCGGACACCATTTCGGAGGCCCCATTGGAACTCGGCAGACTCACCAAGGAGACAACCATCAAACCCAGCCAATACGGCGAATCAAGATGTTGCCCACCACATGATTAATACCCCCATCGCCGACCCACGCACAGCCTGTCGCCGGGGTGGTGAAGCCGGCCATGCCGCTTACAACTGTAGTAATCCTTCGATCTTATTCTGCTGCGAATGTGACGAACGCGGCACACAAATCATCGACTGCTGTCGCCGGGACACGTCGGGAAACGACACGCGTCTCCAACTGATACGGGATCAGTTGGAAACGACGACTCCTCCGACCCGCGACTAAAGAATCTCCTACACATAAACAACGGCCAGATAGTGGCAATGGTGACCATAGGAGGGAATGTAACAGAAGCCACCGTCGAAACAGGGGCATCCCGAAGCTTCATAACTGCAAACCTCGCCCGACAACTAAGCAACAATACCAACTTGCAAGATGCATACGCCTGGCCGACGGTTCGGTCAAAGAGATCACACAGATTCTACTAGCGCGCATCAGGTTAGATCAAAGAGAGTTCAAATAACCCTCCTGGTCTCACCCAACATGTTGGATCAAGTTATCGTCGATATGGACTTCTTATGTGCCATTGAAGCAACAATCCAGTGCGGTAATACACTACTTCAACTACGAGATCAGTGCCCTACACCACCTATCCACACCGTTCTCACCACCAGCGTACAAGGCAACGAACCTCGACACCCGAAACCAAGGCCAGCGACCTTGGCACACAGCAGCGTAAACATGCCACCCATAACAACCACAGCAAGCACACGACCACGACCTACCCCAAGGAATACAGCAATCAATATCGCCACGAAAAACACGACACCTAACCCAGCCCCAGCAAAGTCAAAACACCGGCCCACAACGGAGAACACGAATCCGAAGCCAACCTCAAGAAACAACAAACAAGCAACCGGGAAGACTCGTTTTCCGCGGTAATAATGAAGCATCCGCGTCCTGGGCCAACCACAGGGGACACATACCCCAAAAACATGACGACAATCTCACACACGAGACATGCACTAACACTCTGGAACCCGGCGCTTGACACAGGAAGCCCAGGTCCAAGACCCTTATCAGAGCATGTAAGTACCCTCTCCTCAAAAGAAAAAGTGAACACAAAGACACTCCCAGAGACGACAACCAGCCCTGAACCAGGACAACGACAGCAGCAGCAGTGCGACAGCCCAGCCACCAAGGAAGCAGCCCCGCTGACCCTGTCTGTTCGGGGCCCATAATTGAACTGATAACCACAGAGCCTCTCAGCCAGCGCCTGGAAACCAGAACAATGACCCCCCGAAACACCGACTGCAGCCCTGCCGTATCCATGGCCGACACCACACAGATCTTCGCCAACCCAATGGAGTGCCTTCCGCGTACAGACGTGACCCCTAGCGCCATGCACCAAGCCATGCCTAAAGCCATGTCCGAGATCTTCGTCGCCCTCACAAGTCTTTGTTCCAACACCAGAGACGTCGTTGAGACCCGCCAGTTCATACACCAGTCTGGAGAAAATGCAACCCAAGTATTGCATCAGAGACACGAAATTTCTCCACCCATCACCAACTATACCCCGATCGTCGCCCACATAAGCGATTACCACCGGAGGATCGAACCGCCCACCGCATTCGACACAACCATCCTGCCGAAAGACCCGAATCAAACCTTTGACCCCGAAGCCACCGAACCAACTGAAGACGAGCCAGAACAGCCCACGGATCCTTGGCCACCGGACATAGCACCGCAGATCCGAGAATACCTGGACGAAGAACTACCAAACTACCGCTGACCCAGATTATATAACCAGCCCCCACCGCAGCAAAACTTAATCTCGTCATTTGGTACGAGATCAACACCCAGCAACAAAACTAAGCACATGCCAAAAGACAGGAGATCGGTTTACGCAATAATATTAAATAAAGCAATATTCCAAAAAGTACATTTTTTTCCCACGGTACCGGTGCACAGTGATCACCTTACCTGGTGATTGGAGAATTGGTGATAAGTCAGAATTCAAGAATATAAATATCTCTCAGTAACATTAAGAACTTATGTAAGACTAGCAGACCCGCGCGCTTCGCTGCTTACTAATTTAATGTTTAAGAATTCACCGAAATTAAACAATGATAATTTTGATGTAATAACATATTTTTATACCCGTACTCCAAAAGAGTATTTGTGGTAAAAGTGGATGTGTGTAACGCAGAGAAAGAAAAATTTCCGATCCCATAAAGTATACATATTCTTGATCAGTATCAATAGCCGAGTCGATAGAGCCATGTCTGTCTGTCCGTCTTGATGAGCGCCTAGATCTCAGAGATTATAAGAGCTAGAGCAATCAAATTTTGTTTTGAGACTCATGTGATATCCCACTGCTACAAGCGTATTTCAAAATTTCGCCCAGCCCTCACAAAGGACAAAAATCTGTGACAGCCACAATACAATAAAACTTAAACAGCAGCATCGTAGAGAATGACCATGACAATCTGGTACAGATCGGATTATTATTATAGCCAGAATGAAGAAATTAATTTTCAGTTGCTTCCCCACCTCCTCTGGCACTGCTGACGCTATTAATTCTCTTTCTCGCTCGCACACACTCAGCCATGTGTAATGCACGAGCGCCATCTCGCGGAGGAGATGTAGAATATTTGTTCTATATGTATAATCTACATTTTAGATGTCGATGTAGTTAACAAATGTAGCAAAAATATGTAAAATGTAAAATATTGAAAAATTCTCATAAATTTATATACTGACTGAGTACGGGTTTAAAAGTAAAGTCGCGACTAGAAACGACTCACACGTTCCTTCTCGTTTTTATTGCAATGCTTTGTGATAAACAATATTCTTTGTTTTGCCGTCGGTACAATGAATAATTATTATTAATTATAATAAATGTTTTGCCTACTCGTGAGAACGCTACATACAGTTCACCATGTGAAAATACCGGATGCTCCAAATTTAAACTACAAATTTTCAACGCCAAAGCCAATGCGATTCTACCTTGTGTTCGATAGCCAAAATAATCGAAATGACCAACGTTTCAAATGTGGCGCATTGTTTTGCACAAACGTATTAAGCTCGGCACGATCACACTGTTGTTCACGCTCCAGTTCTTTGTTGAAAAGGTCGTGTGGGACTTTGCTTGAAAATGCCATGCATTGGGATCTTACACTTGAAGATGCAGGATTGTCATCAAGTCCACACAGGTCCCACACAATTCTTCATCAACAGTTCGAAAAGATTCAAATGATGTTGGTCCATGAACATTTATTAGCAACAATCGCAAATAATAAGTCTCTTGATTGTTGGGATGATCTGTACAAATTCTTCGTAGCGCATCTGAATGAAACAATAATTGCTGACCATAAGCGGCTCGTCTGCGTCTTCGCCTTTGAAAATCTTTTGACGAATTATTCCACGTATAATATTCGGGTACTTCAGCATACAGCAATGTTCTCGCAAATTTATCTGCTTGACACAACGCAAAAAATGCAGTTAAAATTGCTGCTGGTGGTTTCGCAGATCTTCGCATTACATTTCCGGGTGTGAAAAAAACGCGTTGACCGTTTTTACGATGAACAGGTAAATGAACTACAGTTGGATACCTATCATGAATCGGGTATGAACTGATTTATCTGCCCATTTTAAATTGAGTGATTTCATCGGTAACATTATCAACTGCACCAAAAGCAACCATATCACTTCCTTTGTTGATATATTTTCAAATGTATTTAATAGATTGATTGCAGACCACGGTTTTTGTGCGTTTTATAAATTTTAGATAATAACGGTGAATAAGGCACAACCAAACGATTATCAATCTCCAAATCTTGATTTTGAACTCTCAAAGTCACTGGTTGGCCATTATCTTTAGTTGATCGACGCCGATATTCGGGATATCCCTCGTTGACCGTCACTGTATCGGGACCAAGTTTTTTGGAAAACGTTTGGAGCACTTCCCTTTAACCATGAATTCAAATTCAACGCACCACATAGACCGTGAATCATATTCAAGATCCACTGTCCGATCTGGAATTTCTGCCGAAATGCCATCGTCAATTTGATTCGGCCCTATTTTTTCAATCAGCCATGAGGCAAACCTCGTTTCTGGCATTCAATTGAATACATTCAACATTTAACAGACCCAAATGCACCGTGATTAATCAATGAGTGATTTCCATTTTTGTCTTAAAACACGTGCTAAAATATCATGGCGATCTATCGATGTTTGGCCAACAAACAAAAATTCCAAGATTTCTTACCATTGCGGATTACACGTGAAGGTGATGAAGAGGTCTGGTCGATCGTAACGGTAAACGTATGACATCGCATCTTGCGCGTACTCAAACATATAACGTGGACTTCCAGCATACGATGACGGTAATATTATCATAGTTCCAACGATTTGTGTATTACCATCGTTGTTAATGGCATCACGCAAATGAACATACATATACTGGTTGAAAAGTGCTCTACACCTCAAATTGTGGTTGTCTTGATTATGCCGTATCTGCAGTCTGTATGCGTAATAATTCATAGCACTAACTTTCTTTGTTCTTTCTCGACCTACAATTAAATTAAATTTTATTTCAATTAAAATAAAAATCAATTTACCGTTTACTGGATTTATCATTTTAATATTGAAATTATAGCCATCTTGGCCGCTCTAAAACAATTTGGGATATTGAAGTGAATCATAACAGCGATGCGTCTTGGATTCCAAGATTTTTACGATGAAGTACAATATCACGATTATTAAATTGCTCACCAACTATGACTATTGCCACTTCGTCAACTGTTTGTGCATTGACACGCCATGCATGCTCTAAAACAATTTGGGATATTGAAGTGCATCATAACAGCGATGCGTCTTGGATTCCTCGATTTTTACGATGAAGTACAATATCACGATTATTAAATTGCTCACCAACTATGACTATTGCCACTTCGTCAACTGTTTGTGCATTGACACGCCATGCATGTTCGCCAACCGGTGTTTTACCAGCTCGAATAACAATTTTATGATCGTCAGATGGCATTCGATCAAGCGACGTTTTGAATAACTGAACCAATTCGTTGTGCTCATGGAACATATCTTGAAAATCGAAAATAATTTTTCTCCGCGTGTTTGTAGTAATGGCACACCGACGATTAGCTTCGTCTTCCGCATTCCCGATAAAATATATGTAATTGCAAAAATTGGTGGTCTGCGTTGTGGAAAGGTAACAAAGAGCCAGCTCGATGGTATATTTGACCTTGAATCTTAATAAAAGAAGAATGAGAACAAAAGTTCAATTTGCATAAACAAAACTATTTAATTACCTTGAACGTTAGCATGAAGTTGTTTCTTATGATATTTGTGGCGCCAAAAGATGCCATTTGAAAACTCGAATTATACTTTCGTATATTGTTCACAAAAAAATGACTCAGGTCTCAATCCATTAAGTAATGCGTTCAATGGTTGTGGTGGGCTCCCAAATTCAGGCAATTTCACTTTACCACTCGCACAGCACATCCCATCTGATTCACCTTTAAATTTATATGCCTGACAATGGCGACAACGGTCGTTCATTGGACCAAAAGCAGTCAAAAAAGTATTTTTTGATCATTTTTTTCATTTTTTTTGGTTTGGTTAACGAACTGTAGCTCCACCGATTCATAGATTTTAATGAACAATACCTTAAACGACGCCTAATTAATGCGTCTATCTAAAACCAAAAATGTATGCCAAGAAATATTTCCTGCGTTTTTAAAGACAAAATTTCGTGAAAAAATACTGAAAAAAATTTTCAGTTTTGAACTTAAAAGCTTAATATCTTCCAGACGTTAAGCTGTAGTTACAACGCGTCTCGGTCTGATTTAAAGCTGCATCTGTCAACTTTATAGAACTGCAAAGTTACATGCAACCAAATATAAGATACTTAAGTTATGTGAAAAATAGAAGCACTACCTCTGGAAAAAAGCATGAAAAAATACAAGATTTCAAAAATTCTTAAACAAAAGAAACCATAAAAAAACAATGTTGTTTAAAAATTGTAAATCTCGAAATCTATCAGTAAAATCATTTTGGGCCACATCCTAAATAAAAAGTTCAATTTTGTCGAGTAGATTTGGTATATCACGAAGTTCATTTGCAGTTGTTTTTGCATCATTGTTCCGTTGATTTGAACGGGACCTTGCTGTGCGTAGACGTTTATTATACCCGTACTCAAAAAGAGTTAAGGGGTATACTGTATTTGTGGTAAAAGTGGATGTGTGTAACGCAGAGAAGGAAAATTTTCCGACCCCATAAAGTATATATATTCTTGATCAGCATCAATAGCCGAGTCGATAGAGCCATGTCTGTCTGTCCGTCCGTCTGTCCGTCTGTCCGTCCTCATGAGCGCCTCGTTCTCAGAGACTATAAAAGCTAGAGCAACGAAATTTCGTTTCCAGACTCATGTTATATCACACTGTTACAAGTGTATTTCAAAATTTCGCCTGCCCCCTTCCGCCCCCACAAAGGACGAAAATCTGTGGCAGCCACAATTTTGAAGATACGAAAAAACTAAAGCGCAGTATCGTAGCTCATAAATTTATATACTGACTGAGTACGGGTATAAAAGTAGAGTCGCGACTAGAAGCGACTCACGTTCCTTCTCGTTTTCCATAACTAAGATATAATATGTAATGAAACAGTTAGTTTTAATACATATAGCAATATAACATATAATTTTAATATTTATTTTACATAATATATAAATTTCTTAGAGGCTGAACACATCGAATACCTTTTTAAAGCCTTAACACTAAAATTTCAAAATTGGCTTAAATTAATTATGGGCAAAACGGAGTTTGTTATTAAGGAAAGCCAGGGTTTATGGTGTTTTTGATATGCCTAAAAAATAAAGAAAAGAAATTTATATTATTTTTGTTACGCATTTACCTTCATAGCCTTACCATCCTCTTATCACGACGTTCTTTAAGCGCATTTACACGAGATTTGAATCGGTTATGATCTTAATCATTAGGTTCATCTTCTCGTAGAGAAATTACAGTCTTGAAATCGAGTTCTTCACAACTATCGTTCGAAACCTACATATAAATAAATTATAAATCAAAATATGAACATATAAAAAAAGTATGGATGAGTAAAATATAAATGGTATGTAAAAATAAAATACCAATACTATGGACTCAAAAAAGTCAACCATTCTAAGAATTGTATATCCTTGCAGTGTGGAGTGTAAAACTAGAAGGAACGTGAGTCGCTTCCAGTCGCGACTCTACTTTTATACCCGTACTCAGTAAGTATATACGTTATTGTGCTTATAATTGAAATTTAAACAATTTTTTAAATTTTACATTTTAAATTTTTTTGCCACATTTGTTAACTACATCTACATCTAAAATGTAGATTATACATGTAGAACAGCTATTCTACATCTACCATTTAGATTCTACATCTCCTCCGCTAGGGTGCGAGCTAGAAGAGAATTAATATCGTCAGCAACGCCAGAGGAGGTGGGGGAAGCAACTGAAAATTAATTTCTTCATTTTGGCCATAATAATGATCCGATCTGTACCAGATTTGGCAATCTGGTAGATATGGTCATTCTTTACGATACTGCGTTTTTATCATATGTTTAAAATTGTGGATGCCACAGATTTTCGTTCTTTGTGAGGGCGGAAGGGGGCGGGGTGAAATTTTGAAATACACTTGTAGCAGTGTGATATCACATGAGTCTCGAAACAAAATTTGGTTGCTCTAACTCTTATAGTCTCTGAGATCTAGGCGCTCATCAAGACAGACAGACGGACAGACAGACAGAGACTCGGCTACTGATACTGATCAAGAATATATATACTTTATGGGGTCGGAAAATTTTCCTTCTCTGCGTTACACACATCCACTTTTACCACAAATACAGTATGCCCTTAACACTTTTTGAGTACGGGAATAAAAATCCTAGACCCCTCAAACTATACATATATTACATATGGTCAAAATCGCTGACTGTTACGTTACATTCGCACGCATATTTTAACGGAGTGTCTAGAAACACATGAAACTGTGTATTTTTAATATTCATTATATTCGCATTCCAAATTTTTAATCTGTTTTGAGATTTTATGTTAATATATACTTTTTTTTGTACGCGTTATTATTTAAAAGTTATGAACGTCTCAAACGGTCTGTTACGTTACACAATTTTGGAAGTAGGTTTTCAAGTTGCGCAACACTTTCGAAAAAGTCAGTAACCTCTTCGATGGTGATTTTCGATTATGAAGCACATTTGACGATGAATTCAGGAAACAGAATATGCTTCCCCACAACCATTTTGGTAGTTGCGTCAGTACCAATACAACCTGTCCGCGGGAAGTTGAAAAATAGTTTCAGTAAATTTTTATTTAAAATTTGTATTCTTTCCAGACTTTTTAATTTTTATCTAAGCTTTAGAAGTATGTTTGAGTTTAAAAATTTAATATAATATCAAAATATATTACGTTACTCTAAAAATTGCGGTAGTACTATTCTTCATTACAAAGGCAGTCAAAAATATTTTCTGTCAAATATTTCATTTAGTTAATTTCTAATAACTTTATTCTGCTCAAAAGTGTTAACGAGCAAGTAAAAAAAAGTTTTAATTTTACACAACTCTTTGACACGTGTCATGTTTTTATACACTCCCCGATGCAACGACAAAAAAGTGAACATTTTTGAAACTATTTATAGGTGTCGTGATGGTAATCGTGTTTTATGATACAGTTGGTACAGTAACAAACGAAAAAAAAAAAAACATCGAAACTTGAAAAATACAATTTTTGGCGTGGTTTTGTTTTTTGCGACTTTTATTATATGTTGATTTATTCATGAATCTGAATATGTATAGCATGTTTTTGACATACAAAAAATAAATATATATGTACATAAATCAATATATAAAATATCAATTTAAATGTCCGTATGCATAACTGGTCACTTTCATATTAGTTGAGGTCTTTAAGCCAGTAACAATATTAATACTGTTATTACAGAAAGAATAACAACAAAAAAACAATTTAGGCAGAAATCAATGCTTGTTTTAATTAACTCTATTAATAAGAATAAAGAAACCGGAATGTCTTTCGTTCCTATCATTTCATTCGAAAAAGATCCTTTGGGATCTTTGTACAGAAAATTGAATCATTTGAGTCAGACGTTCAATCAGACAGGAATGAATAATCCTGACAAATATTATATACCATAGTATACACCCAGCGACATCTTGAAATTTCATGCATTTGTAACTTCACTAGCGATGGTTTTCGAAAATGTTAGTCAATTCGTCTAATTTTAAGTTTTTCTTGTAGCTAAAGCAATTGAAAACAAAAGTACATTGTTTTGGCGATCTGGTAGATATGGTTATTCTCTACAATACTGCGCTTTTAGTTTTATCGTATCTTTAAAATTGTGGATGCCACAGATTTTCGTTCTTTGTGAGGGCGGAAGGGGCGGGGTGAAATTTTGAAATACACTTGTAGCAGTGTGATATCACATGAGTCTGACAACAAAATTTCGTTGCTCTAGCTTTTACAGTCTCTGAGATCCAGGCGCTCATCGGGACGGACAGACAGACAGACAGACGGACGGACAGACAGACATGGCTCTATCGACTCGGCTATTGATGCTGATCAAGAATATATATACTTTGTGGGGTCGGAAAATTGTCCTTCTCTGCGTTACACATTTTTACCACAAATACAGTATACCCCTTAACTTTTTTTTAAGTACGGGTATAAAAATTTAATTTAAATAGAAAAACGACTTTTAATAACCAAAACTAAATTTTTTCCAATAAGTTAATTTAATTCCTATTATCTAATAACAAAAAAATATAATTGCAAATTTTTTTAAAATTAGTAATTAGTTAATATTTTGTAGTACCACCTTTGTAAAAGGGGTAAGGAAACAGCGTTTTATTTTAAAAACGATCCTTATGATAGGTTTTAAAAATTTGTTCACAGGTGCTACAACATTGTGAAAATATTTTGGCTCGAGCTATTCAACGTCGCACAGTGGGGTCTCAGCCGCAAAGAGGTGGCAAAAGTCAATGCATTTTTGAACGCTTTGGATAATTTTTTTATTTTTTCAACTTTGACTTGAATTTAAAAAAAAGTATATTTTTGCTTTCTTAAAATATTTTTTGTACGTGCTCTTTGCATATTTATTTACCTGAGCGAAAACTTAAAAATGGTTAAATTATTGAGTGTAACTGAGTAAATAGTTTCTTTAGTACTTGAGTACCCGGTTTTTTTTGTTTTTAACTTTGACCTGATTACAAAAAAATTATATTTTTGTATTCCCGAAATATTTTGTATACGGGCTCTTTGCATATTTCTTTACCTAAGTCAAAGGTCCATACGTGCAGTTTTGGGTTTTTTGTCTTCTATATCGATAACAGTGACTGAGGGTCGACTGCCCCAAATATGGATATGGGAACACAAACGATGGAAACTCATCCCGGAAATTCTTTAAGGAACACGAAATTACAGCAAAAATAACTGGAGTGGATGAAGGCATTATCCAAAGATTGGCTGTAATTTTGAATATTTTAAACTGCAAGGACAAAATTAACACCCGCAAATTTGGCGAATATGCCTCGAAGACTGCAGAGTTGTTATTTGAAAAGTATCCAGAAAAGAAGCTTACTCCAACGCTTCATAAAATTTTGGCTCACGGTCAAATTTTAATAGAACATCAGAGATGTCAGAGGAGGCCCAGGAAACGAGAAACAAGGATTACAAGAAATTCAGGTACATGAATACTTGTAAAATATCACGAACAAGGCAAAATCAGGATCTTTTCAACATGTTGGCAGCCTCTTCAGATCCATTTATTTCATCTATTAGACATGTGAATCCAAAAAAAATTAGAAAGTATTTATTCTTCAGAAATGTTAAGATTATTGGATATTCCTAACGATCCATCGGAAATAGATTCATGTTTTATAGTAAACCAAAAATAAAACCAATTTAAAAAATAAAATAAGAAAAAATTCTTTTTTTGTAAATTCTGTTTAAGTTAATAACTAAATGTAAAAATAACCTTTTATACTTTTTTTTTACATTATTTTATTTATTGAATCTTCTCTATTAGAGACTGACGACAAGTATGCAAATCTTAATTTAATACATTTTTTAAATTAATTTCACTTAATTATTTAGAGTACGTCCCTAACTAAGTATTATTACTGGGTGGGGAGGTCTCTTCGCCGGAGTCGTGTATGGTTAAGGACTGCGGAAGTCAATTAGGATGGGCCTGTAACTTGACCTGATACTTTGCTTTCACCTTGGCAATTTCATCTTTAACTGATCCTACATTTAAGTCTTTATGGATACTTTCATTCCGTATGTACCATGGCGCCCCAGTGACAGTTCTTAGTATCTTCGATTGAGCTCTCTGGATTATTTCTAAATACTAGTGCAAGCATTTCCCCATATCTCGGAGTCGTATGTCCAGATGGGTTTGAGAACTGCATTGTACAAAAGTACTTTGTACTCCAGTTTTAGTGGTGAGCGGGTGTTTATTAGCCAATGTACATAGATTACTAGCTTTAAATTTTAGTTGATTCCTTTTCGCTTCGATGTGCTTACGCCAATTAAGCCTTCTATCCAGATGAACACCGAGGTATGTTACTTCGGTGGTTTTTGGAATGTTGGTGCTGATCAGATATAGTGGAGGGAAAGTTTGTCTGTTCAGGGTAAAGGTAACATGCTTGCTCTTTTGCTCGTTTACATGTATGCGCCAGTCAGCTAGCCATTTTTCTAAGGCCACGAGATGAGATGACAAATGTTCCGTTGCTCTTGTTGGGCACTTGGAGCGACTTAGTATGGCAGTATCATCAGCAAATGTCGAAGTTGTTGTTAGCCTGCTTGTCGGTAGATCTGCTGTGAAGATGATATACAATGTCGGTCCGAGCACGCTGCCTTGGGGTACACCACATTCAATTGGATGATATTCGGAGAGGAAATCTTTGCATCGTACTGCGAAACTTCTTTGCTGTAGGTATGACTCCAATATTCCATGGATGTTCTGTGGAAGTAATATTTTAATTTTGTAGATTAAGCCTTCTAGCCAAACGCGGTCGAAGGCCTGGGCAACATCCAGAAAAGCAGCGGAACAATACTCTCGTCTTTCAAATGCATTTCTTATCTCAGACGTTATTCGGTTTACTTGTTCAATGGTTCCATGTTTTTCCCGAAATCCAAATTGGTGCATCGGGATGGTACCGTTGTTGTGTAGGTGTTGTTTGATACGATTCAGGAGTAGCTTTTCAAAAATCTTTGATAGGCAAGGCAGCAGACTGATAGGTCTATATGGATCTTTATGGATCATGGTGATGACTGATTTCCTCCATTCTTGAGGATAATAGCCCCATTTCATTTCTTTTAAACGCAATTTATTTCATGAAGATATCTTGATTCGTTCGGAAGTTATTAATTTAGCAAGCTGAAATGGCCAAAGGCCCCACTGTGCGTCGGCGAAAGGAGGTGGCTTTAATGGCAAGGACACCGCTACCAAAAAGTACCTTACAAATTTTCAAATAAAACGAAAAGGAACGTGAGTCGCTTCTAGTCGCGACTCTACTTTTATACCCGTACTCAGTCAGTATATGAATTTGAGAGCTTCTGATTAAAATTAAAAAAATTAATTTTTAATTTTACATATTACATTTTTTTGCTACATTTGCTAACTACTTCTACATCTAAAATGTAGATTATACATGTAGAACAGATATTCTACATCTATCATTTAGATTCTACATCTCCTCCGCTAGGGGTTGCTCGCGCATTGCGAGCGAGAAAGAAAATGAGTAGCGTCAGCAACGCCAGAGGAGGTGGGGAAGCAACTGAAAATTAATTTCTTCATTTGGGCCATAATAATGATCCGATTTGTACCAATCTGGTAGATATGGTCATTCCTTACGATACTGCGTTTTTGGTTTTATCGTATCTTCAAAACTGTGGCTGCCACAGATTTTCGTCCTTTGTGAAGGCGGAGGGGGGCGTGGCACAATTTGGAAAGAAACTTGACTCAGTGTGATATCACAAGAGTCTGACAACAAAATTTGGTTGCTCTAGCTTTTATAGTCTCTGAGAACGAGGCGTCAAACAAGACGGACAGACGGACGGACGGACAGACAGACATGGCTCTATCGACTCGGCTATTGATACTGATCAAGAATATATATACTTTATGGGGTCGGAAAATGTTCCTTCTCTGCGTTACACACATCCACTTTTACCACAAATACCCCTTAACTCTTTTTGAGTATGGGTATAAAAAATAGCTTGGATTGGTTGAAAGAAAAATCAAATTGCAGTTATTCAGAGTGGTCACGCATTATATTCTCCGATGAGATTATGAAAATAAGCACAAATAAGCACTTACAGGCCGCGTCCAATGACAAGGGCATAATCGTCCTGAATGATGAGTTCTTCCATTTCAGCATCGGATTCGATTCAAGGCACAACGCAAATAAGATTCTTTTCATACTTTATTGCATTAACCAAACCCTGAACTAGTAAAATCGATTCAGTTTTATGGTTATATTTCATACCCATATCAAAATAAAAGGAAACGAATTACAGTGACAATACAGAAGTTTTCGGAATATAGTTATCCTGTTCTACGGCGAACTGTGCAGAAGCCATCGGATCCAATGATATTTAATTTATAGTGGATGTCACTTTTACCACAAATACAATATACCCCTTAACTCTTCGAGTACGGGTATAAAAAGTGACGCTATTACAAAATTTTTAATTGGATTTAAATTCCTTCCACGCCATTTTGTACCACTGCGATAGAGAGCTTTTTGTTGATACGTGCTAAAAATAAAACTGTCTTTAACTTTGATATCTTTTTAATAGATTGGGAACGACCGTCATCACCTAAATATTTCCACAATGGTAAACTTAGAGATATGATGACGTTTATTTAAAACCAACATAGTAAACTTTATAATTTTTAATTTGATAATTTTTATAAATGTGTTCTTACAAGTATTTAAAAGCCGACTTAAGGGCTTAAAACGCTCGGCAGTTCAGTATGATTACATACTGAATCCAAGACTCTCCAAGACTCAAACTTAATGAAATATTATATAAATAATATCTAAAATAATTACAAATAAATAAAGCAACTTCACAATTAATTAACAAATTATTAATTAATACAATTTTTTTTGTGTATAATAAATATTTTGGTAACCTAATTATATAAATTATACACATTGAATTCCGATATATGTATACATGTGTTATTAGTAATAACTTATTACTAAGGTGATTTCACTAACAAGAACTACAGCGACTACTAAGAATACAGTGGTGCTACTTTAAAATCCATCTCATAAATTTGATGAAGTAATCCTGAAATTTTACAATTACAAACAAAAGATATTGATTTATTTGGTTATTAGCGTTTAACAGAATGTAATGAAAACAAACATAATATCTCGTAATACAGTTTTGTGTCTAGACTTATAACTACATTACACCAGGGCTTTTCGCACGGTCCACAGCCTTTTAATAATATTTTCCTTTTTTTCTCATCGACTAAAAGCTATATCAAAACTTATTTATTTACGGTCTTCACAGTTCTTCCAAGAATAAATTTCAAAAGCTTCTTATGAATCTACCCGCAAACAAAATGCTCGCTAATGATAACGCGTACGACGGAATATACATTATGCACACATTTCAACATCAATGTTGGTGTGGAGACTCCTGTGATATAAGACTGAAAAACAGTGAATTTCAAATTATACCCCGCTTTCTTCCGACAACACAACTGACAAAAATCTGTGGCATACAATTTTTTTTATACCCGTACTCAAAAAGAGTTAAGGGGTATACTGTATTTGTGGTAAAAGTCGATGTGTGTAACACAGAGAAGGAAAATTTTCCGACCCCATAAAGTATTTATATTCTTGATCAGTATCAATAGCCGAGTCGATAGAGCCATGTCTGTCTGTACGTCCGTCTGTCCGTCTTGTTTGACGCCTCGTTCTCAGAGACTATAAAAGCTAGAGTAACCAAATTTTGTTTCCAGACTCATGTGATATCACACTGAATCAAGTTTCTTTCCAAATTGTGCCACGCCTCCCTCCGCCTTCACAAAGGACGAAAATCTGTGGCATCCACAATTTTGAAGATACGAAAAAACTAAAAACGCAGTATCGTAGAGAATGACCATATCTATCAGATTGCCGAATCTGAACCAGATCGGATCATTATTATAGCCAGAATAAAGAAATTAATTTTCAGTTGCTTCCCCCACCTCCTCTGGCGCTGCTTACGCTATTCATTCTCTGTCTCGCTCGCACACACTCTGCCCTGTGCAATGCGCGAGCAACCCCTAGCGGAGGAGATGTAGAATCTAAATGGTAGATGTAGAATATTTGTTCTAGATGTATTATCTACATTTTACATGTAGATGTAGTTAACAAATGTAGCAAAAAATTTAAAATGTAAAATTTAAAATTTTTTTTTAAATTTCAATCATAAGCTCATAAATTTATATACTGACTGAGTACGGGTATAAAAGTAGAGTCGCGTCCAGAAGCGACTCACACGTTCCTTCTCGTTTTTAGATAGAAAACCGAAAACGCAGAATCCTAGAAAATGACAATGTCTACAAGGCCGAATCGTTTTTTAACGGATCGTTATCATAGCCAGAATAAACAAATCGACTTTTAGTGGCTACAATGGGTTACGTAACACTGAAAATCGATTTGTTCATTTGTCCACACGCTTATTCATTCACCCCACACCTTCTTCCTTCCGAGATAGAATTACTGGTGTTGTTGTGAGAAGAAGAGAAAGAGACTGATGAAGCGCAATAAAAAACAGTATATGTAAAATGGAAATACATAGATAACATATTTATAATTCTTATTAAATGCGTCATTAGGTGAAAAGTTTATCTATATCCTCTTTGCATTCGCTCCGATACCAATTCCGGGGCTATAAGAGCTAGAGCAATTTCTCTCAAATATTCCGCTCAAATAAATCCCATATAAATTCCCTCACCACATATACCCCAACCCCATCCGCATTAGAAATCGAGAATGATGTATCTCTCATAGAATTTACGTCAGCACTGAACTCCTTGAAAGGAAATACCCCAGGTCTGGATCGTATTTCCTACTCTATGCTAAAAAAAACTCACCCTACTCCGTTAAAACCAGAATCCTAAACCTCTATAACAACATATTCAGATCTTCTATCCCACAATCCCAAAAACCTTTTCATTTATTTATTTATTTATTGAGGACTAGCAACTATCTGCTAATATAAATGAGTACATGAGATTACAATTAACGGAAAAAAGGAATATAAGAGTAATTAAAAACTAGAGGATTGTAGGTATAGGTATATCTTTAATTTTAAGCGATACTTCAGGGGATAGGGTATGATAAAGAATATTATAATTAAAGCATAAAACTCTAAAAGGGTCGAGTTGAGAGTAATTTGACCTACAGAACGGTAAACGAAACGGACGAAAGGTACGGGTAGATCTAAGGGGAACAGAAAAGTCAAGCTGGCCAAGAATTGATTCTGAGTCCACAAGCCCAACTAGTAGCTTGTGTACAAACATAGCGCCATTACAAATTCTTCCCATCGTAAAACAGAAATTAACTCATTTCTAGCCAAAACACTAGATTAGATAGTGGCAAAAAGATTGTGGTGGTTTGTTCTAAATAACGAACTGATCCACAACAGCCAACTAGATTTAAAAAGAGGCAAATCAGTACTAGATAATCTACTCTATGTAGACCACCTAGCCACCAGAGCTTTTTCCCTGAAAAAGCACCTTACCGTAATATTGCTGGACTTCACCAAAGCCTTTGACAAAATTGGAATCCACACCGTTATACACCAACTACAAAAATGGAAAGTAAGCCCACGAATCCTCCATTACGTTACAAATTTCATGACAAATAAAAAGAATCCTCGTAAAAACTGACACAAATCTCTATAACATCTTCCCCCTTAGAAACGGCATTCCCCAAGGTTCTCCCATCTCCGTTATCCTATTCCTTATAGCCTACAACTCCCTCACTAATATCATCTCCCTCCACAAGCAAATATTTTGTGCATACGCCGACGATTTCCACCTACTCATAGAACACAAAAAACAAAAAAAAACCCATATCCAACATTCAAACAATTTTTAATCAAATAGACCACTGGTGCAACTTCCATATATGCCGCAAACATAAATGTAAACTATAGATCCTTACCGGTGTCACAACCATCCAATCTACCAATACACTCAGAATATTAGGACTCACAATCAACAACAGATATAACTGGAACTCCCATATAAATAAACTTAAACGAGAAGGAACGTTTGAGTCGCTTCTGTTCGCGACTCTAGTTATATACCCGTACTCATTCAGTATATAACTTTGTGAGAATTTTAAAATATTTTACATTTTTTAGCTACATCTGTTAACTACATCTAAAATCTCGATTATACATCTAAAATGTATATTCTACATTATGTATGCAATGGAGGTTCTACATCTTCTTCGCACCGGTCGCGCACTGCACACGGCAGTGTGTGCAAGCGAGAAAGAGAATAGGTAGCGTCAGCAGCGCTGAGAGGAGGTGGGGAAGCAACTGAACATTAGTTTCTTCACTCTGGCTATAATAATGATTCGGCAAATCTGGTAGATATAGTCATTCTCTACGATACTGCGTTTTCAGTTTTATCGTATCTTCATTTGTAGCTGCCACAGATTTTCGTCCTTTGCGGGGGCGGGGGGCAGGGCGAAATTTTTAAATACACTTGTAGCAGTGTGATATCACATGAGTCTGGAAACAAAATTTAGTTGAGAACTAGGCGACAGACAAGACGGACAGACAGACAGACGGACAGACAGGAATGGCTATATCGACTTGGTTGTTGTTGCAGATCAAGAATATGTATTATTTATATACCCCTTAACTCTTTTTGAGTAGATGTAGAATATTTGTTCTAGATGTACTATCTACATTTAAGATGTAGATGTAGTTAACAGATGTAGCAAAAATATGTAAAATTTTAAAATTTCTATTTAAATTTCAATTATAAGCTCACAAATTTATATACTGACTGAGTACGGGTATAAAAGTAGAGTCGCGACTAGAAGCGACTCACGCTCCTTCTCGTTTTAACTATAATAATAATAATAATAATAATGTAACTAAATGCTGAGGTACGAAATCTGTGTATACAAATTTTATAGCCTTTTTACACTGGGCGCTGCAAAGTGGTGACATACGCGGACGACGTTGCCATAATCTTTTCGGGAAAATTCCCTCAGAAACTTTGCGACCTAATGACCGCAAAGCTCGCGCGACTGCCACGATAGCCCTCTACACTTGTAAAAAGGCCATAGGGATGAAATGGGGCATGAACCGAAGAATATTCCAATGGATATACCTAGCAATAGTTAGGCCAATACTACTCTACGGAGTTACCGTGTGGTGGCCTGCCCTATCAAAAAGGACCATCACAAACCAAATGGGCAAGGTACAGCGTACTGCCGCCCTATGCATCAGTGGAGCCTTACGCACCACACCAAACGATGCGTTAAACGCCATCTTATGCCTCCAGGGCCTTCAGCATGCGGGTATGAGGCAGGCAGAAATGGCAGCAATTCGTCTAAGAGACTCCAACCAATGGATGTCACAGCATATCGGTCACGCATCCATCCTTAACGGAAATAACATTGTCCCCACAAAAACGGACTACTGCATTCTAAAGGAGTACAAAGATACTCCCTTTGAAATAATTATCCCCCAGAGAGACAAATGGCTCGAGGGACCTCCAGGCCCAGACGGAGCCATACAAATCTTCACAGATGGTTCAAAACTGGACAATAAAGTCGGAGGGGGTATATACTCCGAACAGCTAAACATAAGACACTCTTTTAGGCTCCCAGATCACTGCAGTGTCTTCCAAGCGGAAGTCATAGCGATCAAGGAAGCCCTGTTCTGTCTTCACGAAGCTGCCACTACGGCAACTCACCTAAATATCTACAGTGATAGCCAAGCCGCGATCCAATCGCTAAATTTGATAACATCAAGCTCGACTACCGTGGCAAACTGTCGCAAATCTCTTCATGAGATGGCACATCAGTTTGCAATCAGCCTAATTTGGGTCCCGGGCCACCAGGACATTGAAGGCAACTGTATAGCAGACGAGCTGGCCAGAGCTGGTACAACAATCCCCCTTCTCCACGACAAGGAGGATATTCGTATGCCAATGGCCACCTGTAAGCTCAAAATAACAGAGCATTACAAGCAACTTACAAACGACTTGGCCCAACATAAATAAGAAGCGCACCGACGAGCTCTGCAAACTCAGCAGGAAAAGGTGCAGCTCAGTCATACGCTCCCTTACGGGACATTGGTTAATAGGCACACATGCAAACAGACTGGGTGCCCCCTATAACGACTTCTGTCGTAGCTGCAGAGATGAGGACGAGGAGGAGACGGTGGAACATCTGTTCTGCTCCTGTCCGGCAGCAGAAGGAGACTTCAATACTTGGGCTCACCTTTCTTAACCGACATTTCAGACATGTCTGCAATGGGTCCCAGAAGGATTACAAACATTATAAGGGCATCCGGATGGGATAATGGATAACATAGAGTCTCACAGGGAAAGGGGGAAATGCTCCACGCGGTATCACAACGGGCCGAAACCGGCCTAAGTGTGTCGGGATCCCGACAACCGCCTCAACCTAACCTAACCTATTTTACGTCTGCGCCTTTTTTCTTGTTTATTCGAAATAAAAACCATTATCCCCACACAACACTTGTATTGAATCTCCACTTGTAAGTAAAGGATTATCAATAGGTAATCATATCTTGTTATAATTTATTTTAAAATTAGTAAGTTAATGGTATTAAAGTTAAACGACGCTATAAGTTGATCTGCAGTCGGCTGTGACTTCAAACTCGGAGCAGAGATCTTGCAAGGGGATTTGGGTGTGAAAAATGAACAGAGAGTAAAGCCAGCTCGATCCCCACCACCCGATCCTGGTAGCGCAGCAGGGTAAATACCCTGTTGCTAGGATCGGAGCAAAGTTTGGGTCCCAGGGACGGTGTGGGGATGGAGGCGCAACTGATTAGGGATCTGAGCAGTGGAGGAACGCAGCCATACTCAAGCTGGTTAAAGCCCCTGTTGCTGAAGACGAGGCGGACCACGAGTCCGTTGTGTGGGGGTGGGAAAACGTGAGGGGAGGGCGGCATAACCAAAATGCATCCCGCGTCCGGCCCCAGCAGGGTTATTCCCCTGTTGACAGGATCGGGGCGAGAGCATTAGGGCTAGGTGAAGAGAGGAGAGGGAGAAGGGATGGGTCTATGGTCGGGGCTCTGACCATGCGAGCGGCGCATTCCTTATCATGGCCATCGTCCAGGTCACCCGCGGGTCCGGCGTCTTCGCTGGTGTCCGTGGTGGTGTCCGTCGCAGGCCCTGGCTGGCCTTTTTACCAGGCGCGTGGTGTTCACGTTTATTTTCTTCACTCCATCAACGGTTCACTGCGGCTGCTGTATTTCAACTCCTCGCTCTCGCCAAAGCGAGGTGATTCCAAGTCTGTGTTCGATGACTGCTTTCGGGTCGACGGGACCTTCTTCGAAAGAGCGGCGCTGTCTTTTCGGCGTGGGTGCTGTAGTGCTGTCTCTCACTCTCTGGGTGTGATTTCAGCTGCTCCTCGCTCTATGATATTGCCTCTCTGCTGTGTTCTCTGTGCGTGGGTGAGCCTGATCGGTTGGCGGGTTTCTAGCTATATCTATTTGCTATCTATTTTTCCCTTTTGTGATTAAAACTAGCATTCTGTATTCTTAGTATAAAAACATAATATAAGCCAATTCGTCAACTTCAGTGTCGCATTATGAGAGGTATCGTTTCAGTATGAAGAAATTAAATTACTTATTTGTATGAATATATTTAGTATTATGTTAAACGGAAATTGTCAGGCTCCCAGAATGGGTCCTCCATGGTTCCGTTTTACATCTGAAGGATATGTACCATAGAACTGCTATATAGATGCCTTTGTCATATAGGAATTGGGTTAGTTCAGGCTTATGTTGTGGAACGCCATTGGCAGTCCACAGAGATATGGATGACATTATGGAAGATGCAATCAATTGAATCAGTGTATTTTGATTTTGCACAAAATTTTGCACTATTTTTTTCATGAATGACATAAAGCTATCATATTTGTTGCAGCGTAAATATCATCACTTCAAAAGACCTTTGCGGCTGCTCCATGGGCTAGGGTTGGGTTGGCTTTTTAAGTTATGTTTTAAAACACTAGGGAAAAAGACTTTTGTGGATGGCAATATCCGGTGGTCCAGGACGTCTATTAGCTGGTGGGGGCGAGACTGATGGGATAGTTATGGAGTTGGGTTCGGACTCGACAGACACGGACGCTACAGACATACATATCTACCTGCATACTCTCCGAAGTGATGCATTCGGGTCCCGAATCTGCTTCACCAGCAGCGATCGTTGCCCTTGGAGTGACAAACGTGATCAACTGCTGCACTGACGGAGTGGTCGGAGTTAGTTTTTCGGATGCCGGCGGACGAGAGGCAGTCGGCATTTGCAAGTCCCGCGGAGTGGACTTCTTGCGCCTCGGAGACTCAGCCAGCAGCTGCAAACTGCTGAACTGAGTGTCCATGGCCAAGAGCCGATCGTATTGCTGTTTAAAGCCCACAATCAGCTCTTTGAAGCCACTCCGCGTCTGCCTCATGAACGATCGCATGTCGTTTTCCACAGCACGGCATTCCTCACAACTATAGTGCAGGCCATTGTTTTTGGAAATGGCATCTCCTACACGGCCCGTGATCCCTACACATTTTGTGTGCACTACGCTTTCGCAAAGCCAGCAAGGGATATTGGACTGGTCATGGGTAATCTGCTTCATGCAGGTTTTTTTGGCACAGACAACAGAAAAATCCATGTTGATGTCTTTTAATTTTTTTATCGAGAAAAAAAGTTCAAAACAAATAGTAATCAGACCAATGTGCACAGTAAATGCTTAAAGCTATGCTTAAAGCAAAAACGGAAAAAACTGAGATGAGAGAGGAGGGTTGCAGCAACAGCGTATAACTGAGAGCACTACGAAACAGAAAGAGCGAGAGAGAAAGAACAGTTATTGGGATTTAGGTGATAGAAAGAGTGATAGAAGGTAATAACTACGTCAAAGAGCGGCTAAATGTAATGAGAGGGCGTACTTACGAAAAGCAACAACACAAAGACACGATAAACCGACGCACAAAAATAAATTAAATAAGTTGTGTTTTTACACAATTATAAGGCATGCACCCGCGGTTCAAGATTGAATTTAAATAAAAGATAGATAGGGAGTTAATTTGAAAATCAAACACCGGCTGTTTAAGCAAAATAAAAGGAAAATGCGGAGCGCAATAAAAAAACACGTCTGGTCACTACGAAAGAGAACGAACGTTGTCTGAACGTTTAAGTCTCGGATATCGATGCAGAAAAATTGTTTAATGATACTGGTGCTTTTGTTCGGTGCAGCCTGCAGTTCCAACGTCTATATGTTTTCTGAACAAGTTGCCCATATTATCTAATTGACCCAGTCGCGGAATGAACTAGCTCTAATGATCAATAGTATTCGCGTTTGGTATTTATCCAGAGATTAGGTATTTAGGGTGACCTGTGGTCACACCAAAGTTAGCAAGTCAATCCATGTTCCCGCTTCGGATTCATTACGATTGACGAGACCACAGAGTACGAGAGTAGGAGGAAAAGACTGCGGTACGTAGCAACAAATAAGTTGAGGTTAGACCTAAGCCAATGTATTTCACCCTACAGAATAAAACGCTCATATCCTTTACGCATATTAGCATGTCGACCAAAGACTCGCCGCGGCGGAGCCCTCGAGTTGGAAAGAGTGGGACTACCGCAGCTACGACGACCACAGCGACATCAACTGGCACTCCGATCGCCATTGCGGCGATCGAAGCACCGGCCACAGACTCCTTAGGAGAGTGGTACACAAGGAAGAAATCCGAGTGGTGCTGTACTGCCTGACGGATCAGGCTAGAGCACAAATCCCACCAACGTCCAAGTTGCTGCACTGATGCAGAAGATCGCCATCTTGCAGAAGGAGCTGGAAAAGGCAAGGGCAAGTGAAAGGCAAGAGGCAGCCGCCAGGAAAACCGTTTGAAACGGAGTTAGCGGTTCTGGAGTGAGCGGTGCGGCGAATACACCGCCATATTTGATTGAAGAGCGGCAGATAATGAGTGCAAATCTACCGCAATGTTCGTGTGAGAATCTGACGACAGATTTATCCGAGAGAGTGACGCCATCTTTACAATCACAGTTGCCGTTCCAATTGAGTGGAAATTTTCCGCCACAATTGAGTGGAAATCTGGCAATAGGGCGACAAGTCACACTGAGCATAAGCTGAGCACAACGATGAGCTACTCCACGCCATGTTGTGTTACGGCCACGGTGCTACCAGAAGAAAGTTACGTGTTGTTGCCTGATCTTCCGGAGTTTGAAGGTCAGTCAGAGGAATGGCCTATATTCCAATGCGCGTTCACGGAGACAACGGCAGCGTATCACTGTACAGAGCTGGAGAACAACCAAAAGCTAGTGAAGGCTCTGAAGGGTGAAGCGCGAGAGTCAGTTAAATCGCTGCTCATACACCCGAGCAACGTTGCAGCTTTAATAGCAGCTAAAATTCCGATATGTACGTTCGGAGCAAGTGATACGTAGCCAGTTTGGGTAATCCTACCCTAATGTAGGAGCTGATTGCCCAGTTGCCCCTGAGCATAAGTTTGGGCTGCAGCGTCACAACGACCGCGCCAAGTGTTGTCCAATATTTGAAGGGCAGTACGCGAACAAGGATTGCATGGATTTCATCCATGCTTCTCCAACATCCCGAGTTGAGTTGGTGAGGGAGCTTCGGATATGTTTCTCGTGCCTGGAAAGTGGACATATGGTAAGGTTTCTGTAAAAGGGACAAGAAATGCAATGTCTACGGATGCCAGAGAAGGCAAAAGCCGAAACGCCATGGGCTCATGTCTCGGACTTGAATCTACCGACGCAAAAGGTGCGTTGAGAAGATGTCAAAACGGCGAGCACCAATGCACGTTTGCCGGTCAAGCCATACTGCAACGAAGTGCCAAAGATCCTGATTGGTTTAGATCATGCCCACTTGGAAATACCTATGCAAAATAGGAATTGCAGCAGGAGGACCATATGCAGCTGCCACCAAGCTCGGATGGGTGGTGTTTGGTCGGGTGAAACGTCAAGTAGGTTCACCTAACTCGAAATCGTGTCTTTTAGCCTTCCCACAGGATATTTTTCTGGAGAAGATAGTCAGCGACCACTTCGAAATTAAGAATTTCGGCATGAAGCCAGCGCCGTCAGTCGCAGCTAGCGGTGATGCACGGGCTCTGAAGATTTGCCAGGAGACGACCAAACGAACGGGCCAACGATTCCAAACTGGTCTGCTATGGAAGGAGGACGATGCGAGTCTGCCAAACAGCTACAACACTCAAGAGACTAGTCAACATCGAGAGGAAAATGCGGCACAATCCGAACTTCCCGCAGGCATGCAAAAAAATCATGGATGACTTCGTCAAGAAGGGATTCGCATGACGAATAGAGCAGCAGGAAGTCACTTCAGTCAACAGTGACAGGGTCTGGTACCTTCCGCACTTCGGGGTCGAGAACCCGAACAAGCCCGGGAAGATTCGTCTGGTGTTTGATGCTGCCGCCAAGGTCGGTGGCGTATCCTCTGCTCAAAGGCCCACAGCAGTATAAATCACTCCCAGCCGTTCTCTTCCACTTTTGGGAAGGAGCAGTGGGAGTATGTGCAGACATCAAGAAGCAGTTTCATCAGGTGTTGATACAGCCACAGGACAGATGTGCCGAGATTCCTGTGGAGGAACGGAGACGACCGGCGGGATCCAGACCTGTACGAGATGGAGGCGATGACGTTTGGAGCCGCATGTTCGCCGTGCTCAGCGCACTACGTCAAGACCTTAAATGCTTCAGGGTACCTCCATACAGATCCCCGCGTGGTCCTGACCATAAATGAGTACCACTATGTGGCCGACTACTTGGATAGCTTTGCAGACGAGAAAGAAGCTATTGCTGTATCAACACGGGTACGAGAAATTCATGCTAACGCTGGTTTCGATTTGTGCCGGGGAACGCGTTCCCACCAAAAGGGAGTTCCTAAGCCTCGTCATGTCTACGTTTGACCCGATATGATTCTTGAGCTGCTACATGGTGACCGCCAAAGTGCTGCTGAGAGAGTTTTGGCGGAGAGGAGTGGACTGGGACGAGCCGTTGCCAAATGAATTGGCTGGCGGCTAGGGGATGAGCCACATGAGAGGATTCCGATGTCCGCGCCACTACTTTGGCGTGGGATGCGTGCGGGATCTGCAACTGCACGTCTTCGTAGACTCAAGCCAATCGGCGTTCGCTGCGGTGGCTTACTGGAGAGCCAAATATGATGACGATGACGTGCAGGCACATTTCGTTTGTTCCAAAACGAAGTGTGCCCCGATGAAGACCATGACAATACCACGACTGGAACTTCAAGCACCCGTACTGGGATCGAGACTGATGGACACCGTCAAATAGGAGCACGGTTTATCGATCAGCAGCTTCAGTTTTTTGGACTGACTCCAAAACGGTTCTACACTGGATAAGCAGCACCCACCGGCGGTACAAGCAGTTCGCTGGAAACTGGGTGGCAGAGATTTTTGAGTCCACAGAAGTGTCGCAAATCCATGTGGATCTGGATCAAGGATCACGTTGGCTACGGGAGCCTGAGAAGTGGCCGAAATCTTCTTCGGGTGATGGTTGCTGCCCGCGAACCGTGGATGAAGATAAGATGCCATATGAGTTTGCGCTGGTCATAGCAAACACATTTATATCTTTGTAGAGGTTCTCGAGCTACAACCGAAAGTTCAGGGCCACTGCTTGGGTCCTCCAGTTTATTCGACGGTGTCGTGGTCCAGTGCGTCAATAAGGTACTGGCGCATACAGTGAAGGAGGACCCTAAGGAGCACGTCCTGGGAAGCTTCCTGATTGAGGCGGAAAACATTGTCAATTCGCGTCCGCTCGACCACTTGCCAGTCGTTGATCAGGAAGCTTCATTGACACCGAACGGACCTGCTGAATAGAGCAGCCGATGTACCGGACCTTCCAGAAGACGATGGTCAGTCGCCTGAGAGGTTCGCCATGCCCGGATGATGAGAGACCGGTTCTGGAAACGCTGGGTACATGAGACCTACTTACGCTTTTACGCAGGAAAAAATGGTGCGAGCACGTCGAGCCTATGCGTCGTGGAGACCTCGTGTACATATGCGATCCGGCCATACCACGGAGAGAATTGAGGAAGTGTACACTGGAGTGGATGGAGTACCACGACGAGCGGCGGTGGGCGTGGGCAGCGACAATCGATCCAAGCTGATGATGCGTCCCGTCTCCAAGTTAGCTGTACTGGAAGTGGTGAATGCAGCTGCTTGACGGGGGTCGATATACTGAAGTGTTGAAGGCAACTCCTACGCAGTCATCGTAGTGCGGTGTCAGAACCATTGCTGTATTCCTGCTCCTGCTCCTATTCCTGCTTTGACAGGTAAAGCATAGTATCCAGCATCGCGGAATCGAAAAATTCCTGCCAAACTTCATATATGTGTATCCAGCAACATGAGCGGAATCCAGAGATTTATATCGATAGTTGACCATCGGGACCGTGTGTGGACTGAGACATTCCTGACACCCAGCTCAGGAATATACATATGTTCAACAATTATTCCTGAAGTGAATGGTGCAAGATGGAAGCAAAAACTGTGCGCAAAACCAAAAAGAGAGATAAAAATGATTATTTTTGGTCTTGCAACAATACACGCCGCCACAAAAACAATAACTTCATCGTCAGAGTGCATCTTTTTAATTTTATTTGAATTTCACAATCACAGCTGATTCATCAACCCTGTTTTAGCTATGTTCCAAACCCTCACGGAATAACTAGCAAATTCCTGACAGGAATTTTCCGTGGTGCTGGAAACAAGCCTTAACCTGGTAAAGTCTATTTTGTTTTATTACTTAAAGCTGCTCAGTGCACTTTTTTGCTTCTTTGCCCTAATACTCGTACTTAATGTAACCGTAAATTCGCATCGGGGCAATTTTGTTTATAGTCTGTTTGCATATCGAAAATTTTCATACATGTATCGACTGACACGCACATTTGGTATAGAAAACTGATCCTATCAGCTGAAAACAAATGGTGGTTTGGGAAATATCCATATGTATGTACAAAAGTACAAAAAAGTATGTGAATGTGGCAGCATTAAAAATAAGCTGAACGAAAACGTGTGAGTCTATTTTATGGACGCGACTCTACTTTTATCCCCGTACTTAGTCGGTATATAAATTTGTGAGAATTTTAAAATATTTTACATTTTTTTGGTACATTTGTTATCTACATGTAAAATGTCGATCAAACATCAAAAATGTAAATTACACAAGGGAACAAGGTTTTGTTGAACTGAATGTTGTTTTTAAGGTAATTAGGGACTCTGAATCCAGATCTGTACTTGGTTTTTTCCTATCAGATCGAGTTTTTGCGATATACCGTTATATCCAAAATTAAGGCACTTCCCCTACATATAGTGGACTAACTGGAAAACGGTTTTAAACTTGACCAACAGATTCAAAGACATCGTTGTAAATTAAAATATAAAAAAATTGAACAAAAAATATCTTGTTTAAAAATTAAATTTAAAAAAATAGCGACAGAAATCACAGTTTCGGTCTAAAGAAATTTATTTTAACATATTTTGAATGTGATGAAATTTATTTCATTCCAATCGGTGCTTGTCTTTTATAGGATTTTCTTAAATTATAATTATCTTTTTTAATGTTTGTTATCTCCATTGTGGTTCTGGATCATTAATAGAGTATATGGACAAAACGTTAGGATAAATCCATTTAGATCCATTTTTTTTTGTTTTGTTTCTTTTACGTTGACTGCGCAAAAATAACAACCATTACTGAGACATGTTTCCTAGACCCGCACTTCGTCATGTCGTCGTCGAATTAAATGTTTTGTGTTAAGAATATTTTTAGAATTGGTTGCGAAGTTTGAAGTCTAGTGTAAGTAGGTTAGGGCAAGGCGGGAGCGAAATTAAAGCTCTCTCTTTCGCTCAAGGCGAATTCGCCCCGCTTTGCCACCGTAGGTTAGCTAGGCTTAGAATGAAATGTATGGATTTTTAGAATATAATCGTTAATTTTAATTCGATCGAGCACGTACATTCTTCTCGCCCCTCTTTTAATAAAATTCTTTACGCCACCATAAAGTCTTCGGTTTTTTCACTTAGATAAACGCTTTTCAATTTTCATGGCGCCCCCGGTTGGACAGTAAAGAAAAAAAATTTAAAAGGCAACAAATAAAGTGACAGTGACACATATAAACAGTTATAAGTTCTATAGCTAATTTATTCTATAATAGAATTAAAGTGTTTGTATCATTGCCCGCGTCGTGTTGTGTATCCAAAGAATAAAAGCCTTGCCAAAAATAACGTGTTGGCCGCGCAAAACCCTCACCCCACCGCTGCTTCACCGTTCCGGCTACCCTGCTGATTACCTGCTGCTTCGCCGTTCCTGCTACCATGCTGATTGCTTGCTGCTTCACCATCAGCCACCGTTGCCAACAACCCAGAGGACGAATGGCCCCTTGTGATTGCACGGACTGCAAGAGGAAAAGTGGCAGCTGGACTTAAAGATCCAAACGCAGAGCCTGAGGTAATTGTGCAAAAAATTGAAAGCTAGAGCCGAAGACATAAGTCTGATCTCGATGACTTAAAAAATAAGCCCAAAAACCGAGTCAAAAGCATTCGCCACTTAGAGGATCGCTTAGAGGGTGGGTCGATTCCATTGCAATTGACAGAGCTACAATGCAGACTCGAAGTTCTGAATTCTTCTACTAACGAGGCCAACCTATTGCAGGAGCAAAGAGAAGAAATCTATAGCAAAGATGAATTTGGAGCCGAGCTGGAAGAAATGGCCATTGTAACCAAAGCAAAGACAATGTCGCTTATCGATGCTTTGAAGCTAACAAGCGATACGCCGCCCTCGGTATCAGCTTCTACGGCCCCAACTCGTGCTCGACTTCCGAAATTGGCCCTACCAAAGTTTAGTGGTAAATATTCGGAGTTTAAAAATTTTATTAGCCTCTTTGAGACTCTGGTTCACAATGATAACAGCATACCGGTGATCGAAAAATTCAATCATTTGATTTCGTGCCTCTCTAATGAAGCATTAGGAACAATAAAGGCGTTCCAAGTCACCGAGGATAATTACGCAAAGGCCATGGCCAGCCTAAAGCGAGTATACGACAACGAGTGTTTAATATTTTCGAACCAAGTCTCCGCACTGTTTAATCTGCCAAAAATCTCGCAACAGTCCGCATCGTCCCTAAGGAGCCTCATCGATACAGTGTCCTCAATATATGGTTCATTACTATCGATAGGAGACGATACGAAGATTTCGAATGCACTGCTCATTCATCTCGTTTTAAACAGAGTCGACACAGTGACTAGACAGAAGTGGGAAGAACAGCTTGACTTCGAAAAGTTGCCGCTTTGGTCCGACTTTGAAAAAGTTTTAAATCGTCGATACCAGAATTCGTCTGCGGAAGAATCAACAAAGCCAAGGCACGACAAAGTCATGCCAAGCAAGTCGCACAATCGCAGTTCATTTGCTTGTTCTTCCACTCCCCCAACAGTAGAGCTCAGTGAACATGCAGCTATTGCAATTCGGGAGACCATGTAGTGGCCAACTGCACGCCATTTTCACGGTTCGAGTTCGAGTTTACAAAGTCTGCATCCTTATGTATTAATTGTCTGCAAAAGGGTCACACAGTTGTACGATGCAAGGTCGCCAAATGTCGAGTATGTGGCCGCATCACACATCACACATTGTTGCATCGATACACAGTGACTGATAATAGCCTCGCGTTGCCGCCACCCCCAGAGAGTTCGTCTCCTCCTTTAAATCAGGATCACCCTTCCAACTCTCATGCTCTGCATGCGACTTCGTTGGACAGGGTGATTTTGGCTACGTCGATCGTAAGCGTCAGAACAAATAATGTTGAACATATTTTTGCCAGAGCTCGTCTTGACTTTGGATCCCAAACAAACTTCATAACGGAAGACCTGGCCCACCGCTTACAGATCCGTAGAGAGGAGTCGTGTATTACCTTGCTTGGTATTGGTGAATCCAATTCTCAAGTAAAGAATAAAATACACACTGTGGTGAAGTCGCGCATAAATGGTAGTGAATTCTCCTTTGATTTTTTGATCCTGAAATCCATTTCAGGTTATCACCCTGACCTGTCAGTTAATGTAACTGATTGGAAAATCCCAGAGAACCTACCACTGACAGACCCCTATTTCTACAAGCTACAAAGAATAGACATGCTGATTGGAGCTGAATCATTCTTCGAGTTATTAGCTGTTGGTCAAATCGAGCAAGGCCCTGACTATCCAACTCTTCAAAAGACCCTTCTTGGCTGGGTTGTGTCGGGAAAATCTGTTTCCAAAATGTCTGCCCTTCAAACTGGAAACAGTTTGAGTTGCAGTGAAGATATGTTAGTTTCCATTGACAGGACCTTGCTAAAAATTCTGGTCATTGGAAGAAATGCCATCTTCAAAGTAAATTATTTCGCCTGAGCACACGTTATTTGAAAATCACTTTTGGAAGATGACGCAGGTATTGCCATCAGGTCGGTTCGAAGAAAGGCTGCCGTTTAAATCAGATCCGATGGTTTGGTCAACTCCTTTGAGGTTGCTAAACGGCGGTTTTTGTCGCTCGAAAAAAGATTGTCTCGTGAATCCGAGTTGAAGAAAATGTACTTGGAATTCATGGAAGAGTACCTCTCCTTAGGTCATATGTCACCGACTGACAATACGGTTCCTTCTACTCCACACTACGTAATTTCACATCAGTGTGTCCTTCGGCCCCAAAGTACGTCCACCAAGCTTCGTGTCGTGTTCGATGCGGCGTCGAAGACGTCCTCTCAGGTGACCTTGAATGAGATTCTGACGGTCGGACCGACCATTCAAGAGGAATTATACTCAACGCTGCTCCGCTTCCGTCTGCACAGGTTTGCCCTGACTGCCGATGTAAAAAAGATGTATCGCCAAGTGATGGTGAATGAAGCGGATAGGCAGTTTCAGATGATAGTGTGGAGAAGAGACCCATCTGAGTCCTTGAGATTATACAAGCTTAACACCGTGACTTATGGGACTGGACCAGCCCCCTTTTTGGCTATCCGGTGTTTAAAAAGGTTGAGTGAGTCTGCGAAGCTATCATTCCCTAAAGCTGCTGACGTTATTGGGTCTGACTTTTACATCGATGACATGTTGACTGGTGCTGCATGCGTAGAGGAGCTAAGGGCAATTAAGTCCGAAGTATCTCAGGTTCTTCAGACCGCAGGGTTTGAGTTAGCGAAGTGGTTTTTGAACTCACCTGAGATCACCGCATCTGAGAGCACAGCCAAGCCCAAAAATAATTGTTGACTTTAAAGTCCAATGTAGCTCCGCTCAAGACCAAAACGCTCCAACGGCTTGAGTTATGTGCCGCTCACCTTTTTGCGGATCTCTGTCACAGAATCAAGCCCCTATTAAAGGTACCTATCGAACGAGCTGTTTATTGGTCAGACTCTTCACTGGATTCGGTCGACGTTCGTTTCGAATAGGGTGGCTGAGATTCAAGAGTTGTCAGATGAAGCTACGTGGCGACATGTCCCTACAAAACAGAACCCAGCAGATATTGTGTCAGGAGGTTGTGACGTCCAAGATATCGCCCAGTCAATCTAGTTTGAACTGGCCAAAAAACCCTAATTTCGAGCCTTCAGAAGATGTTGAGCTTGAGAAGAGGAAGAACGTGGTCGGGCTGACCGCTGCCGTGGAAATTTCGGATTTGGTAGATGTCATCGAGGGATTCTCGTCACACCTAAAGCTGCTTAAAGTGTTTTGTCATATGTTCCGCTTTTAAGAAAATGTAAGAACCCGAGTATAACGTTTGAAAAAACGGTTTCACCGACGAAGCCTTTCGCAAAATTGTTGAAATTATCCAACATCACGAATATTGTGAGGAAATTGAGAAAGTTCTTAAATGATCTAGAGTTGATCCTAATCTTCAGCGGTTGAACCTATTTATCCATGAAGACACAGTTACTTGGTGTAATTTTTCGTTGTTGAGAGTATGGGGGCGACTAGCAAAAGCTCCTATATCATACGATGCCAAGTTTCCGTTGCTTTTGACGAAACGCTCGCCATTCGTGCGGAGCTGTGCTCGTCATCTGCAAGATACGAATTTTCATGTCGGCCCACGAGCACTTGTGAGCTTCCTTCGACAGAGTGTTTGGATCGTTAACGCTCAGGAGATCTGCAGTCAGACAGTTCGATCATGTATCCGCTGCTTTAAGTGAAAGCTCGACTGCTGACGCAACTTATGGGAAATTTAGCTGCAGACCGATTTGCGACGTTGATTTTTGTGGACCCGTCTCGACGACATTGAAAATTCGATGAAGGCCTCCATACAAGTCCTATATCGGGCTTTTTGTTTGTTTTGCGTCCAAGGCGGTTCACCTAGAACTTGTATCTGACTTGACCACTGACTCTTTTTATTGGCTTTCCAAAGGTTCGTTGGGCGCCGAGGATATCCCCAGATCGTCCATTGCGACAACGGGACGAATTTCGTCGAAGCGAGCCGTCACCTCAGCGCTCTGCAGAAGGCGCTCGAGGACGGGGCGGACGCAGTTCGCGGATTCGCATCAAAAAAACGGATCCGAATTTGCGTTCATACCGCCTCGGGCGCCACACAAAGGAGGACTCTGGGAGGCAGGTGTCAAGTCTGCGCAGAGCCTACTCCTACGGGCGGTCGGCAGTCCTCGTCGAGATCGAAGCCGTCCTGAACTCTAGGCCGCTGGGAGCCCTCAGCCAGGAACCCAGCGACGGCGAGGCACTCACGCCCGGGCGTGATTTTCAATCAACACGTAAAAAGTTCAATTTTGTTCCCTTGTGTTATACCTACACAATGTAGATTCTACATCTTCTCCGCAAAGATCGCGCATTGCACAGGGCAGCATGTGTGCGAGCTAGAAAGAGAATAGGTAGCGTCAGCAGCACTGGAGGAGGTGGGGGTAGCCACTGCAAATTCATTCTGGCAATAATTATGATCTGATCAGGTAGATATGGCTATTTTCTACAATACTACGTTTTGTTAAATCTTAAAAATTGTGGATCCCACAGATTTTGGTCCTTTGTGAAGGCGGACGGGGCGTGGACAAATTTTGAAATAAACTTGAGTCAGTGTGATATCACATGAGTCTGGAAACACAATTTGGTTGCTTTTTATGCAACAAAACAAATCTTAATTGCAAAATGAATTAAACACTTAAAAATTTAGTACCCACTACTTTCAAATCGTGCTGTTTCAGTTATAATACCATTTGCCACAGCCTATTTAAGCAAATTTTCAACTCTCACTTCTATTAAATCGAACAAAGAGAACGCCTAAAGACGAATTTTGAAGAGATGTGAGCAAATGTTGCATTTTTGGAGAATGGAAAACTAACACGGTAAGACTGCGAGGAGCGTTATTAGTATTTTCCGTTTTCAAAACGGCAACAAATTCCTCGTCGAAATGAAAAAGTCATGTATTTCACGTGCGGGAGCGCCTGACTTTTCGTTTTGAAAAGTAAATCAAATTTTTTGGTGAAAGTGAAAACCGGAGCCTGCTAGATTTAATAGCTAACTACCAGTGAAGAACTAAATTGATTCCTTCATTCAGAAAACTTGTATTAAGAATTTAGTGAAGTGACCTTTTTTCGAGAAAAAAATATAGGCCTAGTTGTGGACCACCCTGAAAAATCCGTTTAAAATTAAAAAATATGAAAGAAAATCACCACAAACAACGATAAATTGAAAGTTTATTTATTTTAAGAGCCTACTGGCATAAAGGAAAAGAAGGATGATGATAATTTTTAAGAATAATAATTAGTCTGAGTCGCAGGCCTTGCACGTGAAGTAGCTGGCACGAATATTAGCGCACTTTAAATGCACCGGACGTCTACATTCATTGCATTTAATGGAGTTTACGGCGGTTAATGTCCTTGGCAGTAGGTGCAGACAGATGATGCAAAAATCCTCATCTTCGTCCGAAAGAGCCTTGTTTTGCTTAGCTGCTGGTTTAGCTAATGATGCCTTCCGACCACGCTTTTTCTGAGCAGAAACCAGCATTTTGCAAGCAGCTTTGGTCAGACAGAGGGCAGAGAGAGAGAAAATAGCTAAAAGCTCATATCCCAGCGCAAATATCTAAATCAGTTTGATATTCTGTGCAGCATGTGCATTGTGTGATTGTATGCGTGATATGAGATCGCATGCGTCACACGTAACACGATTCGTCTAAAATCGATGTCAAGCTCAAGGCTCTGAATAATGTAAAGTGGTTTAAATGTTATCATTTTGTTAAATACACGCATTAAATATGACCACACTACAAGGAAAACGAAACGCAAACATTTTTGGACAAAATTTACATCCATTTTTTCGCACTTCAAAAATAATAAAATTAACTTCCAAGTTTTTTTCCACCAGTTTTTGGGGGGTGGGTCACAACTAGTACCTGGTCCACAACAGGGCCTCTACCCTATATAAGTTTGTGAGAATTTTAAAATATTTTAAAATTTTCAATTTTTTTTGCTACATCTGTTATATTTACATCTAAAATGTATGTATATTCTACATTGTGTATGGAATGGGCGTGCAATGAACAGGGCAGAGTGTGTGGGAGCGAGAAAGAGAATAGGTACCGTCAGCAGCGCTGAGAGGGGGTGGGGGAAGCAACTGCAAATTAATTGCTTTACTCTATAATATAATGATCCGATCTGATCTTTAAAATTGTGGCTGCCACAGATTTTCGCCATTTGTGGGGGCGGCGCGAAATTTTGAAATACACTTGTAGCAGTGTGATATCACATGAGTCTCGAAACAAAATATAGTCTCTCCTCAAAAGAGACAGACGGACGGACAAACAGACATGGCTCTATCGACTCGGCTATTGATGATGATCAAGAATATATATATTTATATATATACTTTATTATGATGTCGGAAACGTTTCTTTCTCTGCGTTACACACATCCATTTTTACCACAAATACAATATACCCCTTAACTCTTGTTGAGTACGGGTATAAAAAAAGAATTCAAATTTCCTCAACAAAATTTTGTTGATGGCATCATCAAACCGATAAGTGGAATAATTAAATACATACTGTATAAAACACATGATTTCAATAATTTGTATAGCTGCTATAATATATTTATGTAAAATGTCCGAACGAAGAACAGACGATGCTAGGCCTTTTTGAGCAACAAATTATTTTATACTACCAATTTCTATCTACAGATATTTGAGTTCTACAAATACGATTAATTAATATCTGGTCAATAGTTGGGACTTACGCTGGTAAAGAGCACAGCAGCGACAGAGGAACGATTGCATAACACTCCAACATCCCTCAAAATTTAACAAGAGTTAAGAATATTATATCTGTTTTTAATATATCCCTTTTATTGTTGTAAAAACAACCTTTTAAATATATGTTATACTTATGCGTATATCCACAATAATTAAGGTGGAATGCACACTACACACACTTATGCGTATATACACAATAATTAAGGTTGACTACACACTAAACAAATTATAAACTTATATATGGAAATAAATTAAAAATTATGCCAATCCTATCCATAGCTTTTTAACATACATAGTATAGCCCTGCACGAATCCACATGATTCATTAAATCACAGTACACTCATGCCCCTTCAATGCGTTCGATCATTACGAGTCAAGCCTTCAGTCAGATTCGAATCACCCGAATCACTAAAAAAAACGGATCAGAACACTGCGAATCAATATCAGCAAGATTCGTTCGCATGTCTCTGAACTGATTCAAAACATACTACGAAGAATCTTCCTTTGTATGCGTGCACATGTACAGTATGTATATGTGTACGTCAAGGCGTTGACCTACACACACAGGCACAGAAAGGCACTCACACAACTACCCCGAGGGCAAAACAAAAAAACCGACAAATTTGTGTATCGAGAAGGCATCGTTCTCTCTACCTGAAAATCAAGTGGAGAGTAAAGGAGAGAAAAAACTGAACTGTTCGGGTCTGACACAGTAAAAATTATGAATCATGTTTCGTTCGGTCCATTTTGGGGGTGCGATTCGAATCACTGAGAAAGCCGAATTGCTGATTCAATTGGATCGGACGAAGCGAATACCGAATCACTGCGAATCGATTCAGTTGCCCGTTCATGCAATACATAATAATACAGCTCTAATACATACATATGTATTAGGCTGGGCCAAAATTTGACCAAAAATAATTTTTTTTGTTTTTTCAATCGGACAACCCTTATTCTGTTATTTGTTAGTAAATTAAATTATAAAATTTTTTGTGTAATGTTTAGGGTTTGCTACCACGAATAGAAAATAAAATTTTTTGTTGACTATGGAAAAAACAAAAATTAATTTGTCGGTTTTTTCAAATAATATTGAAACTTAGAAACTAGTTAATATTGATAATAAGGTGCTTTTATTTATTTTTTTAGTTAACGTTAAAAATTAGCGATTGGTAAAAATCAGGAAGTTCAGCGTAGTTTCATATGTATATATAGTTAACATGTTCGGAAAAACTTGTGCAGGTTTTTTGGGTTCCAATAACTGATTAATGCCGATAACAATAGTATCAATATACATATATGCAACAGATTTCAACGCATTTTCCAAATTATTCTAAAAAAAAAGTTTTTTCAAAATGTTCTTGTTTACAAATTTTTAAAATTCGTTAGCAACCTCTAAACAATTATTTTAAATAAATTTAAAAACATTAATATTACTATAAAACCCAAGATAACAAAATTAAGGGGACACCCAAAAAAACATTTTTTGGCTCAACCTAATATGTATATGTACATATATATCCAAGCTTATCATGGGGAAAAAACTTACCTTTTTGTTTGGAGATGTTGGAACTTGAAGATGATACTTATTTTGACAATAATCGCGTAACAATGCGATGCCTTCCTCACGATTATTTGCATAGCGAGACTCCCAGGCATCTAACAGACGATTGTAATATCGTGGAGTATCATTGTATTTTAGGTACTTATGAGTTTGATCTGTTGGGAAGATACGTTCTAGTGGTGCGCTTCGCGCCAACTCATCTTCCGCAATAATGAGGCATCGTACATCATCAGGAGTTAGTTTGTGCAGAATTGAGTTTATGTACTATTCAAAATTTGTATATTTTGAAAATTTGTGCTAAAAGGAATCTGAAAGCTATCCGTACCTCATTCCTATCGTCAATAGACTTTCGTGTGAATGTGTTATGCTTTTCCTTCTCTTCGCGAGATAAATAGTTTATGTAGAGTCGCTTATCGTAACACATTTGTGTGCCACTAGGAAATGACAGTTCGGCAGCTAGTTCTTTTTGCTTCTCTTGAGATAGTTTTGGAGGCACCTAAAATGTTTGGTTAGGAGAATGAAGATTTTAAAAAGAAAATTTTATAGCTTACGTTATACAGTGCCGTGTTTAGCACACCTTGTACAAGGGGGCTTTGACATGGGAGTCCAATGGCAATTCAGAATGTAAGCTTGGAGATATATTAACTTCTAATAGCCACGGAACTAAATCTGAATCCAAGATTACGTCAAAGCCAAACAACTCAAAGCAGCTGTATTTTGACTCAACATTGGCTCTAATCATACTATTTATACCATTCTCGCCAGCTAGAATAGTCCGCAGGACTAAACTTCTCAAGGCTTCCCACAAACAGTCTGTTCGAACCCCTCGGTTAGCTAAATACGTCCACAGAGACTTTATGGTCCACTTATGACCATGGCAGGCATTTACATCTTCATTTTTTGAGTAATTAGAAGAGAACTTGTTGATGCTATAATTTGTCAAATGCATGCACCTATCGCCTAAAGTATCTGCCCTGGAACTGTACTTTACTGTGGATACGAAAATCAATCAAATAAAATATACTCCTTAAGGGTGTTCTTGAGGGTACATACCTGAAGCGAATCGAGCCAGGCCGTTGTGATACATGAAAACTCTCAACGGGTTTACGGAAGTAACGAGGACATAGAGACGCAAGTCAAATTTACTACCATTAATAAGTAGTGGACGTTCTATATACCTATAAAACAACAAAAATAGCCATTATTTAAATATAATATTTCTGTTCATTGTTTGGCATACTTTTGCACAATAAGTGGTCTTCGCTTTGGGATCTGTCCCCATCTATTAATTACGCGAATACCAGCCCCTCGTGCACTGGCCGGTGGCTTGATAATCCACTTAGTATTACGCTGAGAGTATTTTGGCCAATGACGGCGTAATGCACACAGATCGTTGGGGATAATGTATGTCCGCGGCATGAAGCCAAACTCTCTGTTGCTGTGTTTGCTCATCTGTCTTTGCAAATTTTTCCAGCAGGAATCCTTTCTGCCGATACGAAAGGATCCTGGCAGGTGGTTTATTTTCTGATATGAACGGATGGTCTTGAAACAAGGTGACTTTAAATGCTTGCCCCACACTCCCATCCAATCATTGGTTTCTGTTCATATGGTGATAAATTTGATTTGTTTAATTTGATTACGATAAAGTACAAAAATAACTTACTCTTTAACATTCGCATTCCGCTATTGGCTAAAATCAGGCGCACCACTTTTGGCATTATGTTAGTAACCCGCCACTTGAGCACTCTATAGAGCTCCGGCGGAACCCTTGGCCCTTTTGATGTGTTCGATGAGAACGACAAATACGGTGGTACATAGGGAAATAAGCTGGGTACCAGGAGCGACTCTGGATTCTTAAGGTCATATTCAGAAGACTGAGCCGACAACAAGCTTGGTGTGCTTTGGGGGGATGAAAATCTATCCACAGAATGCGTAAGCTTATAAGCATGAGCCCTATAGCCATCTTCAGCGTCGGAGATCAAACTTTCTGTGTCGCTTTCGTCGAAATTTGAAACTAATAATTTAAAATTGAAAAGAGATATCACATGAAAGGAACTGACTGAATATACTTACTATTGTCCAAGTCGTCGTCATCGTCGAAATCAGGGTTCCGATCAGAGTCTGTGTGACTTCGAAAGACTTCATCATTGGATTCGGGCTCAACTAATAGAACTGTGGGAGGACGAGTGTCTTCGGGTTCTAGCGTTTTGGAGATTTGGTTTTTTAAGTTTAAATTGCGATGTATCGAGAACTGTTGCTTGCGCCCCATACGCGGACTTTGAGTACTGTACAACAAAACTCTGTGAACTGTGGGCAATGACTTTTTAACGGAAGTTGTGTTTCCCTTGATTCTTTTTTGATTCATGGGCAAACATGGCGGCGACTGATTCAAAGGTTCGTCTTTACTTGCATTGTTATTGGATGAATCATCTAAAGCACTATTCTCAGAAAATCTAAAGCGCCGATGTATCGGGTCGAATTGAGTTTCTATTATATCCTCGGAGTCATATAAATCTTTCATATCAAGACATTCTTCGCCAGCCTTCTTCAGCAATGATTCAGGATAGTCTTCAGCTTCACCCCATCCATTGTCACTATAATCTTTACACAAATAATTACTGGGTAATTTTTCCTTTAGTACGTGTTTTTCGAATGTCGAATTATGACAGCCCGCTCGCTTTGATGGCTCTCTTGGCCCGGCAGTGGTCGCGTTAACATCTCGCGAGTCTCGTCGAACTGAGGAGTTTTTAAATTCAGTCATTGGCAGTTTGCGGTTGCTTGTGACTGACGGAAGGTTCGACACTTTTTCAGTTCCACGGTTATAAAAATATGAAAAATAGTGTTCGTAGTGCTGGTTAGTCGTATGGTACTGCGTAGGTACTTCTGACCTGCAATATATATATAAAAGCATGTGTCATTAATTTCACAAAAATAATGCATATTTGAGAATTTTGCAAGTATGTATGTGTATCTTTATATGTATTTGTGGTTAGAATTTTTGGAAATGTGTGTGCATTTAAAAGATTTACTTTTACTCGAAGATATTTCTTGTTTGGGATTTTTCAACGTATATTGAGTGGACAATTCCCTAGTGTGTGCGTGTACTGGAGGAATGTAATTACAAGCAGGACAATAACAGAAAATTCATTTTAAAATTACAGTATAGAATCCCATGTTGGCTCTGGCGAAGGAGAATTTAGGCTGTTATCTCTGTCTGGGATATTTTCCAGATATTCAGTTCTACGTGTTATTCGTGCTTTCCAGTTATTTTGTTCCTGTACTTCGAAAATATCTGTTTTTAGCGCCATTGACTGATCTTTGCCCGCGTTATATTCACGCATGTTGTGCAGTGTACCATTTAAATACTCGTCTGCTTGACGAACTTGCTGGTAGACATATCCTCGACTCTTGTTTGATAACGCCCCACAGATGTTTTTTCGTTGATCGCCAGAACAGCACGCTGAATTAAGCGCCCAATTGGCAGGTGTCTTACGGTAGCTCGATCTCGATATTTTTTTGAGAACGGCCTCCTTTGTAGTTTCTTGGTTTGCTAGTAGATTTTGATTTTGGCGGCTCCAGCTAGGACCACTTATGTTTGAGTTATTGTAATAATTAAATGTATTGTCCACACTACAGTATCGTGGTTCTAATTTTTCTTTCTTGGTACTGTTGTTATTAAAATTTATATTATTTGCCAAATAATAATCGCTGTTGTTACGCATGTCGAATTGTAGTCATATATTTACGAGGCGAAATAAAATGTGCACATAACCACGTAGGAACAATAAGCGGCTGTCCTTTGATGCCGTAAATCAATATATAAATATATGTTTTATGCGCATATTTTTCCCTAAAATTAATTAATGTGAATGATTTATTGGAGCATAATTATAGTTTGGTATTAAGATATCTGAGAGTCAAATAATGTTAAACCATCGACGATAATATACATACATATGTACAATTAGCACAAATTGAAATGCATGTTTAATTCATATTTTTGGTTACCATTAAATCTCGAAGTCATCGATTCCATACTATAATCCGGTCGAATATACAAAAACTTACTTAATTGAAGATAAGTGACCTTAACTTTGGTGTGTGCCACTGTGTGAAAGAAGTCTGATAGACGCCGCGCTATTGTTCGCTGTGGTAATTTCTTAAGGCACTCCACTCATCTACATATGTATGTACATGTGCATGTAGGTCAATGGCATATATTCTAAACAAGGTTGCAGAAAATCAAACCTAGAAATACGAGGATACAAAAACGAGTATGGTAAAGATGAAAAGTTAATATAAGCTTACCTAAATTAAATGATTCGAAACTAAAGAAAACTCTGTAGAAAATAGTAACTATTTTTCAATATTTTTGTTTAATAAATGTGAGTAACGTTTTTTTCTGAAATGATACAAAATTAAAAAACCCGCACACTATGAACATAAAAATTGAATTACTGTATTTGGAATATCCATGTGCAGCAGAATACTCGATAACACAAATATTAGCTGTATCGGAGGATAGTTATGTGTATATGGTATTCCTGAAATGGACGTATTGCAATACACTTCAATACTGGCATGGTTTTATTAGCCTTTTCACACTTGGCGCGTTTCCTATCGATATCGGAATAGACGCATTGAAGCAGAAAAGGCGTTCACATTGGCAGACGTGAGTCTTGATAACAGCAGATTTGGGTGCTTAATGACAAGGAAAGTAACCAAATTTTGGGATATGAAGAGAATTAAGCCTAGTACTCAGATCCGGAAAAACACACCGCGAACAGAATCAGGGTTGATATTCGTATGAAACCGATAAGAAATTTTTTCGGGGAAAAACTGTTTTCTAGGCTCTGTACGGAAGGCAGTACTCAGATCAGATATACTAGAAAGGTATCCGAAGATATTTGTTGGTATTGCTGGTATGTTTCTACCCCTGTAAAGTTATTTCAATTTTATATAATTTTCCAGCAAACTCGAAGCAAACATTGCAATATGAGAAAGAAAAATCAAATTAAATATTTAAATAATAAAGAAAAATAGACTGTTATTAATGCTTAATTATATGAAGGACAATTGTATGGATATTATAATTTATTATTTTTATTCTACAAAAACACAAAAACAGAAAATGATAGAAACAGCTGTTTGCTATCGATACCCGTCGATACCCCGAAAAAATGATAGTCAGACACATATGTACCTTGTTAATAAAATATTGGAGCCCAGGATATGCCTGGGGAAGAGCGACCCAGCCGAAGTAGTGCATTTCATTAACTTATCACATTACTGGCCGCTAGCAGAATATATGAAATTTGTTTGCCAGCAAACAGTTATTGGATCTGAAGCTTTAAGCAAGACAACAAGAAAATGGACGAGAAAGAATTGATTCTCATATATATTTATTATTTTCAAACATTTCTTTGTAGAGTTTGTGGGAGTTCTCCCAGTGGCTCCCAGGGGTCACAAAAATGTCGTATGATAATAATGCAATCAGCTTAAAGTATTTTATTTAATGATTTTATGTATATTTTTAGCCTTTTGTACAACAATAACATTTTTGCGCCAAAATTTGATTTATGATCTACAAATTCGTTGTTTTTATTAGTGGTGATAGTTGCGCTGATAGGCAGAAAAGTGCAAAAATTAGCTGTTAAGCGCAAAAGTAATCGAATATTTCCAAAAGACGCACATTCATACGAAAACGACGCAACTTTTTGCCACCACTAGATCCCTATGCTAAACTTATGTACAAAAACTGCATCTCCGGCTAGACGCAAGGAAGCGTGACGCAGCTCCATTCTGAACAGCCTGTAAGTGTAGGGGGTTTCTTGGTTCACCACACGTACATGTGATACATGCATAGGCGGCATATATCTTTCTAGCATAAAAACACGTCGTCGCCCTTAATTACTTACACACACAGTGAGTGCTTTATACTTTTCCAAAAGTATTCAGACACTTCTTATTCACATTCTTGCATGCTTCTATACAAAATTTGAATTTACTTAAGATTTTATTTGTAAACAAACCAGAAACAGTATAAAATAAATTTAATGAAACATAATCATTTTTAAACCTAGTATTGTATATATTTTGAGTTTTACTTGTTTTCACTGCAGCGCTACCAGCATATAGATTACAAATCTTAAATATATGTGTCTCTCAGTCGCACTGGTTATCCCATAATAACACCTAATAGCCTTTTCACACTGGTGACCATCCCCATCCATTTCTAGGATGCTCCGTAAGGTTTTGCCGTTCTAAAAATTTCCCAGTTATTCCATCATCCATCTGGGATTTTCCTGATTCGCATGTTTATGTGCGGTATTTTTTTGATACTGGTCAAATTCAACTATATTTAAGACATTCACAACGAAAAATCGGAAATCACTACGAAAATGTAAACAATGACAGACAGGAAAATGGTCAAAACAACAAAAAAACATCTGATAGTCTACAGCACAAAAACTAGGAAGTGAGATGGTTTGTGATGAGTGTTTTGCAAAATTCTTGCAGGAAATTGCACACGCTGTTGACTGACAGCCTTCCGACTATTCTGTACTCAGGAAAGCAGCCCAAAGTATACAATGCTATAGCGATTTACAATTTTCATTAAAAAGCTCATCGTTGTTTTCGGCTACATCTTTCTCATAAAATGTCCCGAACCGCTTTTAAAATGTTGTAAGGTAGTTGTTGTTGCATATATTCACCTAAAAAAGAGGCAGAGGGTTACTAATTCGGCTCGAAAGACCAAATATCCCATTTTCAGTCGCATAAACCTTGTATGTGTACCTCTGGTCGTCGCCGTCAGACATATGTATGTATATTCAAGGTTCACTGTTTGCTTTATTGAAACGGATTTATATTCCTTATTATACCCGTACTCAAAAAGAGTTACTGTATTTGTGGTAAAAGTGGATGTGCGTAACGCAGAGAAGGAACATTTTCCGACCCCATAAAGTAAATATATTCTTGATCAGCATCAATACCCGAGTCGATAGAGCCATGTCTGTCCGTCCGTCTGTCCGTCTTGTTTGACGCTTCGTTCTCAGAGACTATAAATCAAGTTTTTTTCCAAATTGTGCCACGCCTCCCTCCGCCTTCACAAAAAACGAAAATCTGTGGCATCCACAATTTTAAAGATACGATAAAACTAAAAACGCAGTATCGTATATAATGACTATATCTACCAGAGTGCCGAATCTGAGTCAGATCGGATCATTATTATAGCCATAATGAAGAAATTAATTTTAAGTTGCTTCCCCCACCTCCTCTGGCGTTGCTGACGATATTTTTTTTCTTTCTCGCTCGCACACACTCTGCCCTGTGCAATGCGCGAGAAACCCCTAGCGGAGGAGATGTAGAATCTAAGGGGTAGATGTAGAATATCTGTTCTACATGTATAATCTACATTTTAGATGTAGCTAAAAAATGTAGCAAAAAAATGTAAAATGTAAAATTAAAAATTAATTTTTTTAATTTCAATTATAAGCTTACAAATTTATATACTGACTGAGTCCGGGTATAAAAGTAGAGTCGCGACTAGAAGCGACTCACGTTCCTTCTCGTTTTTATTTAACTTTTATTCAAAGGTTTCTGTTTGTAGGAGGATATCGAATATATCACCTTCCGAATATATATTTAAACAAAAACGAGGAGATTTGTCTTTCTGTATATATTGTATGTTTAATAGCGGTTTGTGGTCGGAGCTGCACTACTTCCATCAGCGCTCATAAAGTGCAGCAGCAGCCAAAGCTCAGCAAGAGCGCAAGCTTTAGAGCGAGAGAGCCAACAGAGCGATCGCATATTACAAAACATAGAACAAAAAACAATTATGCTCGGTGGCATTTACTTAATGATATACATATAAAATAATAGGCCGGTCTGCTCCGAACATCCTCCCCCCGTTGAAAGAACCTGGCTTTCAATAGATCCAGGGTAGACGGGCAGGACGGCCAGCTTTCCAACGGCTCTCTTCATAAGACCCGTGGCTGTTCGAACCAGCACGACTCTGATGGTTCCATCCTTGCCTGGTATGGTTTCTTCGACGCGCCCAAGAAGCCATTTGAGGGGTGGCAAGTTTTCCTCCTTTATGATGACGACGCTTCCAGTTCTGATGTTGTCCTTCCCGGCCTTCCACTTGCTCCTCTCTTGAAGCAAGGACAAGTATTCGATGCTCCATTTTCGCCAAAAGTTTTGTTGCATCTGGGACACCTGCTGCCATCGACTTAAGCGATTCGCGTTGAGATGCGTGACGTCCGGCTCTGGGAACGTTGTGAAGCTAGATCCCTTTAGAAAGTGCGCTGGCGTAAGCACTCCCAGACTGTCTGGGCCTTCTGAAATTGGATAAAGTGGTCGAGAGTTAAGAATAGCCGATATCTCATAGACGAGAGTGCGAAGCTCCTCAAGGGTTAAAACAGTGGCTCCGACGACTCGATAAAAATGGTATTTTGCCGACTTGACAGCCGCTTCCCATAACCCGCCAAAATGAGGAGAGCGAGGCGGGATAAATTTCCAGTCTATTCCATCATTAAGGCAAAACGAAGCGATGACAGAGACGGTTGGCTCACTATTGAACAGTTGCTTGAGCTCCAGCAGCTCATTCTTTGCGCCCACGAAATTAGTAGCGTTATCCGTCCACAAGGTCCGAGGCTTTCCCCTTAGGCTGATGAAGCGTCTCAATGCTGCGATGAATGAAGCCGTAGTTAGATCCCTGACGACCTCTAAATGCGTAGCCTTTGTTGAAAAGCAAACAAATATGGAGATGTAGCATTTGCATGGTGGCTTATTTCGTACATCAGCCTTATGATAGAACGGCCCACAAAAATCAATTCCAGTTGTGTGAAATGCGTGGTACGCTTGGACACGATCAGTTGGCAAGTCTCCCATCACGTGCTCAGCCAACTTTGGCTTTGTCCGAAAGCAACGGACGCATTTGCTTAAGACGCTTGCCACCAACTTTCGACCTCCAACCGTCCAATATTTCTGACGAAGTGAGGCTAGTAAAGCCTGTGGTCCAGCATGCAAGAATTTTTCGTGATAGAAAGTTATGATTGCCTTCGTAATCGGATGACACTTCGGCAGCAATATAGGGTGCTTTGCATCGTACGCTACGTTCGAATTTTGAAGCCTCCCGCCTACGCGAAGCAGTCCATCAGCATCGAGCAGCGGATGCAACGAAAGAAGTTTGCTCCTGGCCGGAAGTGCTCTGCTGGCTCCTCAGCGAAATGAACTTGCTGGATACTTTTAATTAGCAAACGCGTGCCTCCTTCCAACTCCTGTAAGCGTGGCACTTGAACGAATAATATCCTTGCTCGAGAAGGCCATCCTGAAGAGTTCGATAACAGATACGGCGGTCCATTTAGCCACAATTCCAAATCTACAAGCTCTTTTGGAGAACATCCTCTTAACACTACATCTGCCGGGTTAAGATCCTTTGGCACGTGATGCCACTCCATATCCCTTGTTAACTCCTGAATTTGCGCATTTCTGTTGGAGACAAAAACGTTAAAATTTGATGGGGCTTCACGTATCCAAGACAACACGATAGTTGAATCCGACCAACAGTGGAAATCACAGGGTGATGATATGCTTTCTTTTACGCTTACGACGAGCTCAGACAACAGCAACGCAGCGGACAATTCCAGCTTGGGTATGGTTAGCGTCTTTAAAGGCGCTACCTTGGACTTTGAGCAGAGCAAGCGAGATATTGTAAGTCCTTGGCTATACGATCTTATGTAAACGCAAGCTCCATATGCGGTCATGCTGGCGTCACAGAATGCGTGCAACTGGAGAGATGAGTTCGGGAGCATGACAAAACGAGGAAATTTGAAGTTCTGAATTATGCGTAATTGAGATGTCATGTCTGACCACACTGTCGACAAAGGTTAAGGCAGTGCTTCATCCCATCCTAACTCCTCCTTCCATAAGCTCTGTAAGAATGTTTTGGCTTTAGACAGAATAGGTGCTATTAACCCGAGGGGATCAAAGAATCTGGCTATAGTGGACAGGACAGAGCGTTTGGTGGGTGGAATAATTTGAGAAAAATTTAACAGCAGGCTATCTGAAGTAGGATCCCATACAAGCCCCAACGCCTTCGCTGTGTCCGTTCCATCATGAAACTTGAGCAGCTTCTCCCTGTTTTCCTCCGGCTCCTCATCAAGCACCATAGGCTCATTGGAGCACCATTTGCGTATGGGAAAGTGTCCTCTATTCAGGAGATCCTTTACTTGTCGCCGAATTACATTAACCTCTTCAACTGTGTCACCACTAGACATGAGATCGTCCACGTAGAAATCCCTTCTTACAACTTGAGCTCCTATAGGAAATGATGCCTCCTCGTCGTACGATAATTGGTGCATGGCACGAATGGCAAAAAAATCGGCGGGCTTTGTTCCATAAGTCACGGTCTCCAGCTTGTACACCTTGATTTCATCAGTAGGCGCTTCGCGCCAAAGGATGCATTGCATATATTCATCCGGGTGTGACATCCGTACACAGCGATACATCTTGCAGATGTCTCCACAAAGTGCAATCTTGAAGAACCTGAACCGAACCAGAGTATTGAATATTTTTGGCTGAATGGTTGGACCCGCCATTAACAAGTCATTGGGGGAACGCCCGGATGTGGTCTTTGCGGATCCATCGAAGACAACACGAAGCTTCGTGCTGCTGCTGTCGAGTTTTTGAACGCAATGATGCGGCAAGAAAAACTGCGCTAATTTCTGTGTGCTAGAGGCCAATGACATGTGCCCTAAGTCTATATATTCCTGAAGGAACGCGCTATACTGAGCCTTCAGTGAAGGATTTTTTAACAACTTTGTCTCAAGACCTTTGAATCGACGAAGAGCGAGACAGAATGAGTCGCCAAGAGTCTCAAAACCAGCAGACGCCAAGAGCCGAACAGAATATTGACCATTTCCAGCCGAACACAGTTGTCCTTGAACAATCGCTCGCAGAGTGTATCCTCACTTGATAACACTGTCTCCGATGAGTAACAATTTTCAATCTCCCAAAACTGCTTCACAACTTCAGACAGAGAATCCTCTCCTTCCTTTAGTACGTGTGGTCGAGCTGCCACAGCCAGAACGCAGCGATTGGTGATGTTGTTGGCCAGACCTCTAGAGACGATCCAACCAAGTTTGGTGTTTTGGAGCGACGGCAACCTTTCAGCCAACTGTATCTGTCCAACGCAGATTAAATCGAAAAATAGACCAGTCCCTATCAGCATATCGATTCGCTGAGACCTATAGAATAAAGGGTCAGCCAAACTTATATTCTTAGGCAGATCCCAGCCAGCAGCATTAATGTCGCAATGCGGCTGATAGTCAGTGATGACCTTAGTAACGACGGCCGTGAATGAAGACTTGTATCCACCATCCTGAGACTGCATAACAACTTCCACTGCCTTATCCGAGCTGAGCGACGATTCTCCGATGCCAGATATCGAAATGGGCGAATGACGATGATTTAGTTGTAGATGGCCAGCTAGACGGGACGTTATGAAATTGAGCTGATATGCAGAATCCAGAATCGTTCGACAGGGAACCAGCGTTCCAGCGTTGGACAGATACAGTTGGCTGAAAGGTTGCCGACCTATAGAATAAAGGGTCAGCCAAACTTATATTCTTTGGCAGATCCCAGCCAGCAGCATTAATGTCGCAATGCGGCTGATAGTCAGTGATGACCTTAGTAACGACGGCCGTGAATGAAGACTTGTATCCACCATCCTGAGACTGCATAACAACTTCCACTGCCTTATCCGAGCTGAGCGACGATTCTCCGATGCCAGATATCGAAATGGGCGAATGACGATGATTTAGTTGTAGATGGCCAGCTAGACGGGACGTTATGAAATTGAGCTGAGATGCAGAATCCAGAATCGTTCGACAGGGAACCAGCGTTCCAGCTCGATTTTTAACCAAAACGATGGCTGTAGCTAGCAGCATGTAATTGTTTGGGATACTGGCAATAGGTGGAGGATGAGGTGAGGAGGTCGAGCATGAAATTAATGCAGATGTTTGACTTTGCGACACGCTTACACCTTCCGAAGTTGGTGAGGATGCAAACGGATTTTGCGACATATGACATTTGGTTAGGACGTGGTCTTTTCCGTCACAAAACTTGCATTCAGAGTTATAAGAGTTAGTAGACGAGGCAATAAAGACATTTTGGTTAGGATTTTGCATGCTTTTTCCCACCTGATGGCTTGATGTTTGGGTTACCAACGCATTTTCCAAATTCTCCATCATCCGGCAGCGCCTTTCCAGAAATGAAGTCATGGTGCTTCAATTCGACAGCCTTTTGATCGGCAAATCTTCTTCCCATTTTTCCCGGGTCTTGGCATCCATCTTCTGCGCTACGATGTGAATGAGAAATCCATCTAAAATTTCTTCTGTTGAGGCCAATGACCGAATTGCACGCAGATGAGCATTTAGCTTATCGCTGAGCTCCCGAAGACTCCTGGCAGATCCCATCTCAACACCATGTAGCCCAAATATCGCCGTTACGTGTGCCTGGAAATGAAGGAGCTTGTTGTCGAAACGATTAGTAAGTAATTGTAAAGCCTTTGCATAGTTCGCATCGGATATTTCGAGAGAACGTATAGTTTCTAGTGCTACCCCGTCTAGGCTAGCACGCAGATACTGGAATTTTTCCATGCTACTTAGCTCCTGCTTATTGTCCACCACAGGTGAAAACATCGAGAAGAAATCTGGCCAGTCTGCGTGTTCTCCACTGAAGCGCGCCAATACCAGATGACAATACCAGCCTTGACTTCCGAGATGAAGTGTTGAAAGAAGCATCTCCGGCAAAATAATGAGGAATGGTCGTTGAGTTTGCCTTGCCCAACTGCTTCTGCTGTGATGCCAACTCGCGATTTAGTTTGGCCTCGATCTCCAAATAAACCGTCGCAAAATCGGCCCGCGCGTCGCCGTCGAGCCTTTCTAAGCTGGTCTGGGCAATGTTGAATTCAGCGTACATTGTTTCATTATGCTTTATTCGCGCGCGTAGGTCAGCCTCGTCAAACTGAACTATAGAATCATCGGTAATGAATACGTTCATAGCCACGAGTTGCCGCTGAATCGACTTCGCCTTGGCTTTGTAAAAGTCTACCTCACTAGGGGCAGCAGGCAAAACATGACCAATATCATGGTTTTCTGCCATTTTATTATATTCACAAGAAGTTCACACACAAACCAGAGGCACTACTTATGTTTTCGAAGGCAAAATATAACACCCTGTATGCGCGGGCCAGCCAAAATCAAGCGACGAAAACCAACGGTTCGATTTTAGTTCTTCTTTTGCCTTAGCTTCTCAGGGCTTTGCACTGTGCTTGCACTACTAATACACGCACAACAAAAAAACCGTTTCTGGGCGGGTTGCTTGCACTCAGCTATGAGACCGATGCTCATATATATAACTGTATATATGTAGGCTTTTTAAACGCGAACCTTTCACCGAACTACAGCCAACTGCTGGTAGTTGCACGATGTAGAAACCACTGATTTGTATTTGCTTGCGCTTAAATGGGTGTGTTTTGTGTGTTTGGCACCGAAATGTGCACAAACAGCTAGGTCGCGACTAATCAATTGCCTGAACGATATAGGCAATTTGAATATTATAGACCGTGGTACAGGCTCCGATCACGTCGGGGTCACCAAAATTTTTGTAGGAGGATATCGAATATATCACCTTCCGAATATATATTTAAACAAAAACGAGGAAATTGTCTTTCTGTATATATTGTATGTTTAATAGCGGTTTGTAGTCGGAGCTGCACTACTTCCATCAGCGCTCATAAAGTGCAGCAGCAGCCAAAGCTCAGCAAGAGCGCAAGCTTTAGCGCGAGAGAGCAAACAATTATGCTCGGTGGCATTTACTTAATGATATACATATAAAATTATAGGCCGGTCTGCTCCGAACAGTTTCGTCAAAACCACATTTTTCGTCACATCTACTTTGAGACTCTGCCAACTCCTCTTAATCATACAAGCCCATAAAATGTGTTGACTTCGATCACACTTACAAATTTTTTAGGATACAAAAAAGGGTTAGCTTTAAATGATACATTTCTTCTCGCAACAATAGAGTTCTTGGGCTAGGGTACATATCTTAGTCTGCCCAGGGTCACCTACAGCTTATTTGTAAGTTGTTGAGACTGCTGAGACTGGAGGGCGTATTGTGTTCATAGGGAGTATCGATGACCCGTCAGAGACGGAACCTTCGAGAGGCGTGATATGGAGTAGGACATGGAGCAAAGTCACATCGATCCCCACCGCTCTTGGTAGCGCACCTCAACTTCAATCCTAGCAGGGTAAATACCCTGTTGCTAGGATCGGAGCAGAGTACGGGTCCCAGGGACGGTGTGGGGATGAGGCGCAACTGATCATGGATCTGAGGAGTGAAAGAGGAAGGTGGAGCTCACCTGGAACGCAGCCATACCCCGACTCCAGCAGGGTAAAGCCCCTGTTGCTGAAGACGAAGCGAAATGCATCCCGCGTCCAGCCCCAGAAAGGTAATACCCCTGTTGCCAGGATCGGGGAGAGGGCATTAGGGATAGGTGGAAAGAGAGGAGAGTGAGAAGAGATGGGTCTATGGTCGGGGCTCCGACCATGCGCGCGGCGTAGCAGATAGAGAGGCACAATTTTACAGCTTGCATCCCTATCTGTAAATTTACCTACGCCCACCGCACTCCTTATCTCCTTCTTTTCCTTATCATGGCCATCGGCCAGCTCACCCGCGGGTCCGGCGTCGTTGCTCCCTTGCTGCTCCGTGATCCGAGGCTTCCCTCTGTGGTGTTGTCCGTCGCAGGCCCTGGCTTGTCACTTTTCCAGGAGCGTGGTTTTCTCGGTTCGTTCACTTTTAGAATTTTCACTAGTGCGCTGTTCGACCGTCCACTACTGCTGCTCGATTTCGACGGCGCAGTACTCTTATTTGCGTTCTCTCAGTGCGTTGGTGCTGTAGTACTGTCTCTCTCCCTCAGTGCGCTTTTGACTGTTCTTCGCTGCGTTGCTGTTGCCTCTCTCCTGGGTTCTCTCGGTGCGTGGGTACCGTTGTCTCTCTCTCTCTCCCTCAGTGTGTTTTCGCCTGCTCCTCTCTGCGTTGCGTTCTCTCTTTGCGTGGTTAAGCTGATCGGTTGGCGGTTTCTAGCTATCATTTTTCCCTACTGTGAATAACACTAACTTTTGGTATCTTAAGTATAAGAGTATGGTATATTATATTATAAACGAATGTCTTTGACTTCACTGTCGCATGATAAGGGTTAATCGTTTCAGTACGAAGAGCTTATGATATTTAGTTAGTATAACTATATTTAATCGTGTTTTATAGGGACGTAGATATAGGAGATTGTGAGGATCCCAGAATGGGTCCTTGGGTTGGCCTTCAAAGTTTCTGGGATCTTCCCGTCAGGTGTGCGCACTCTCCAAGCTTATTCAGCCTCCACCCACTCGATGCTTGAGGTGGGTTCTTCGGGCTCCTGAATCTCGGGGCTCGTGATGTGGGCATGTAGAATGGCATCCAGGTCGCTGACATCTGATAATTCCATGTCCTCCTTGGCAAGATCACCGTCGTTGAGTAGGTCGAGGATTGGGGGCATTTCCAGGCTCCCTAAAAGGGTTGGGAGCGGTGGCTTTTCCCAGTGAAGCACCTCGCTCTCGAACTCGGAAGGCTCGAAGGGCGGAAGGGTCTCTCGTACGGTGTTGCATGGTAGCAGGTCTATGCGTGGCCAGTTAGTGACGTCGCCGCATAAGTTCTCCCAGATGAGTACTTCCTGGTTGACCAGGTAGCATCGCGGTGTGGGACGAAGAATCAGCTCCTCGATGATTCCCCAGTCGATGGTGCGTGCGATGCTTTGTCGGCGGGGATCCCTGGTGTTCGAATATCTGTGAAATATAATAACTTATTGGCTACGGCTAAAAATTACCCTGATACCCTATGAGTGCGGTGTAGCTAATGAGTGTGCGTTGGCTAACCTTGTGTTTCTCCCCGAAGGGACGCAGGCACGTTGGGTAGGCAAGCCTACCAGAAAGTGGCCCCCGCGTACTCGTGGTCATCAGGAAGTGTCATTAGTCATCTGGCATTGTCATTCGTCGTCTATCATGTTCATGGGTGCCGGATCAGCACTGTCGTTGTCTTGTTGTTCTTGGAGGAACAGCCACGCACGCCTCGTTCGGTGCGTTGTTCCTCGCAAGGTTGTCCGGCCTCTGGTGAAAGTGAAGGTGGTGTATCCAGGGGAAACCGCCACGCACGCCTCGTTCGGTGCGTCGTTTCTCTCAAGGTTGTCCGGCCTCTGGTGAAAGTGAAGGTGTCGTATCCAGGGGAAACCGCCACGCACGCCTCGTTCGGTGCGTCGTTTCTCGCGAATTACGACTACCTGTTGATAGCTCCAGTGCCGTCGTTATCCATCAGTTTTGTCGTAGTCGTCTTTGGGTCCTCTGATGGGTTACACGTTGTCCTTGTTGCAAGCATGTCTGGGGTCGTCTCGGGGTCTTCTGTGCTCGTGGTTCTGGTTTTTTTGGTCGTCTGCATTGTTGGTCATCGGTATGCGTATGCTTCGTGGTCATCAGTGCTATCCAGCCTGCTGGTCAGGGTCGTCGTGATCAGGTCCGTTTCGTCATCTTGCTTGCCATCGCCGTCTTGGTGGAATGCTTTCAAGTCTTTTAAACTTGATGTGCGGCGCTTGCGTCCTGTAACAAACCCTTTTCGTCCGTCTGATCGAGGCTGAGCTAGTTCAGCGGATCAGGTTCGATGCAACGAATTTGTATTGTTGCCCGGCGACAAAGTAATAACAGTAGGCGGGTTTTGTATAGGTAATCGTTTATTTTATCTTATTCGATCTTAGGGTATTGCTTAGGACTTTAGGACTATAGGCTACAATATGTACTTTGGGTTTGGGTTACCCTGTCGCTCTCGTGCGCCAACCTGGGCGTTGCACGTTGACGCTCCGATCCACGGGCTCGATCTTGGCAAATGCCTCAAACCGCCTCGGTGGATCCGCACTCAACGGTTCGCCCTTCAACTCTGTGGCACGGAACTGGTAAAGGTCGCTCCTTCGACCTCGCACTTACTTTGTTACTGCACTGCACTGGGTGTCTCGGGATTTGCCGTATCTTAGCCTTTAGTTTCACTCGGATTTATGACCTCTCGACCTCACTATGTCATACGACCGTTCACTTTAATTGTCCGCGTGGGCAGAGACCGTACTACCGCCGGCAGCTCCCTTATATAGGCCGCGGCTAACGGTTCTCCCACGCGATCCATCTCCCTCCAACGGGCTTTCCGCGTTTCCATCAGCTTCGTAACGGGACCGGGGCGGTGGCGTGATCTCATGCCCCTATTTGGGCATGCGCCGACCTGCTGCTAGCCCGATCCCATAATTCCGCTCTCTTCGGCTGACCCGTGTCTCTTCATGCGGCGGCTTCGCCGCGCCCGGATATCCGCGGATAAACCCTCTGGCCTTAACCCCTTGCAGCCTGTGAGCAACCCAGTTGAGAATCTGCAATTGAACAAGAGCTTGGGAAAGAAATTTGGTTATCCGGAAGGGCCCCTCGAATTTCGAGGCCAATTTAGCCGAGAAGCCTTCCGATGCATTAGACAGTGTGTGCCGTCGTTGTTGCCGTAGTACAAGTGATCCGATAGCTGGTTTCCATTCCCGCCGGCGGAGGTTGTAATGTCTTCTTTGCTCTTCGCTTGCTTGGTCAAAGCATTGGTGGACGTGCTCCCGCTTCAGGTGTGACCGTTGAGGATTTGGGTCAGGTTGAAGTCAACCTGACCGTGCTTCCGATCCATCCACGCCTTAATTTCGGGAATCAATTTATGGGTCCAGCGACCTATCTTTGGGGAGTCCCACTTCGCCTGCCATCTGCGGATGCACTCCTGCCTGCGTGCTTCCCTCGCCACTCTCGTATCGACCTGTCCTGCTGGGGTCAGCTCGTGCGCCGCTGCTCTTTCCCTTGCCTGCTCCACAATCGGGATCAGTCCCGCAATGACAAGGGCTGTGTCGTCGGAGACCGTTTTGAACGCGCAGGCAATCCTGATGGCGCAGAGCCGATGTGTTACCTCAGCACCTCGCATGTAGCTGGAGACGTTCGTCGCCTTAAACCATTCCGGTGCAGCGTATAGCAGCTGGGATGAAACGACGCTCGTGATGAGCTTCCTCCTCTCCTGTTTGGGTCCCCTGGTGTTGAGCAGGATGCGCGATAAGGCTCGGCATGTCTGCGCTGCCTTTGAATTGGCGTACTCCATGTGCTCCCTGAAGGAGAGCCTGGTGTCCAGCATCACCCCTAAATAATTTAGGGCCCTTTGTGATGTGATTTGGTGGCCACCTACCATCACTTTGACAGACTCCACCTTCTTCCTGCCGCTGAACAAGACGGCCTCCGTCTAATGCGCTGCCAGCTACAGTCCCGCTAGGCCGAGCTGCGTCTCCACGGCTCGAATAGCCTCGTTGGCCGCTGTTTCCGTTGCTACGAGGTCCTTGGCTACTACTGCGATGGCCACATCGTCGGCGAACCCTACTATCGTGGTGCCCTCTGGTAGGTTCAGTCGGAGGACTCCGTCATACATAGAGTTCCACAGGAGCGGCCCTAGTACTGATCCCTGGGGCACTCCAGCTGACACTACGTACGTCTTTGTTCCCTCGCTCGTCTCGTACAAAAACACCCGGTCGCTGAGGTAGCTGTCAATGACGCAGAGGAGGTAGTCCGGTATGCTCAGCATCCGTAGCGCCTCCAACGTTATTTCCCATTCTTAATGTCCAGGGTGACCAGCAAGCAATACTGCTTACTGCCTCCTTTCCATCGTATGCCGCTGATGGCCCTTTCCGCTATGGTCCCAATTTTGTCGATGGCGTCCAGCGTCGACCTGCCTTTGCGTACTGGTTTGCCGATAGGCCTCCCGTTTCTTCTATGGCTCGATTAGGCCTGCGTCCTATAAGGCTTTCGCACACCTTCCCGACGCTGTCGGTAGATTGGTCGGTATGACAAAGGCTCACCTGGTGGCTTGCCTGGCTTGTTTAGCAGCAGCAGTTTCTGCCTCTTCCACCTGGCTGGGAAGGTACCTTATTCGAGGCACTTGCTAAAGACCTCCACGAAGGAAGATGGCTGCAGAGCGTCGGGGCCAGGGGCTTTTTCCTGTGTAGGGTCCTCCCGGCCCCCAGCACCTCTTCTTTCGTGACCTTCGTTATGCCCGTAAATGGACCAGGGCGTATCCTCGGTCGTAGCCCCGTATGCTGCGCGCTTGGAAATAGTGCGAACACTATGGCCTCGAGCGCGTCGGGTTCAGTTGGCGCCTTGCTCCCTGCACAGAGCTTCTTCTGCACGAGCTTGTAGACCCTGCCCCAGGGGTCTTTATCCGCTGAGTCGCAGAGTTTAAGGCTTCACGCCTGCTGCTCCGTATCGCCTTTTTCAGGGCTTTCCTGGCGGATCCGTACTCCTCCAGTGCCGAGTCGAGCCGGGCCGAGCGTCTCGCTCTCTGCATTGCTCGCCTGGCCTTCATGCACGTTGTCCGGAGTCGTGCGATTTCTGAGGTCCACCAGGCAATCGGCTCGTGGTGCCTCGTGAACGGCTTACGCTGTCTCATGCTCGAGTCACAGGCCTCTTCCATTCCCGTGGCGAGAGATTGGCTGCCTCGTTGGCGCTTGCATCGAGTGTGGCATGCCACGACTACAGGTATCTAGCTATCGCTCTGGTGTTGAGCGTGTCCTTGATGTAGGCCTTGCTCCTGCAGAATGTTCTGCTGGGGCTGAGGCGCTCTCCGATGGTGCACAATATGGCTTCGTGGTCGCTTCCTGTGTACACATTTGCCATTCGCCACCTAGTTTCGCGTGACAGCGACGGGCTCGTAAACGTGAGGTCTATGATGGAGCCTCCGCTCGCCCTGCTGAACGTTTGCTGGGTGCCTTCGTTCAGCAGAGCTAGGTCCAGCGATGCAAACGCTTCCAATAGGGAACGGCCTCTTGCGTTGGTGATTTGGCACCCGCAGATCTCCCGCTCCGTCGCAATGGAGTCGAGATCACGTATCACCTTGTTGTCCTCCGTCGCCGCCCGCACTGACGCAGCGTCACCGTGGACCCGCACGATGCTCTCTCTCATCAACTCAGCGCTCTGAGCCACCTCCAGCAGAAGGTTGCCTTTTTGTGTACGGCGTACCTTTGTGACGCAGCTCTCCAGGTCCGACAGCTGCTTGTCATCTCTCCTGGTCACCATTGCCAGCACCTCACTGTAGGATTTTCCGCACGCCTGCAAGATGACCGCGTCGGGACGTACGCGTCGTGCTGTCCTCGGCTTTTTTGCCACTACGGTCCATCCTCTGTCCGGATTTTCGGATTTACTGGTGGCAGTATGGGTCGTCTTCTCTTGTTGCGGCTCCACTGCCGTTTCTTCCGCTGCGGTAGGCTGACTTAGCCTTCGCCACGGCTCGGTCTGCGCTGCGGCGTTTTTTGTCCAGACGGTTGCCGTCTGCTGCCCCTTGTCCTCGCTCTGCGTCCTCTGTGAGCATTTTGCGCACAAGGCTTCGACTCCGTGGCCTTCCTGCCCGTCGTCTCCATACGATGCGGCAGCTCGGTTGTCCTCCTGGCTGCTCGAGTGCAGCACCTTCATGCGCACGAACATTGCCCTTGTGGCAATGGTGATGTGGCGCGAGGTTTTTTCCATCATCCTGATCGTCACCTCGTCCAGGAGTTTTCCTAGATCCGAGAGGTTCTCGGGGCCTTGTGTGGCCTTGCTTTTCTTGGGCGGCGTCTTTCTCTGCGAGCTTGCTGGGCTAGATGGGTCCGGGTCCATGCTCTGACCCGTTGGTAATGGCCCAATAAAGTCGGCGAACAATACGCTGAAGGGCTCGTGGACCTGTCTGTGAACATTTTTCCTGCTGGCTTCAGCTGGCTTACCTTGTATTTCTGGCACACTATGCAATTACGTACGTATCGGGCAATTTCTTGGAATAAGCCGGGCCAGTAATACTTTTCGGCGACTCGTGTGCTTGTCTTGCGAATCCCCAAGTGTCCGGCTGTAGGATGATCGTGGCATTCTTCCAGTACACGTCGTCGGTGTTCCGTGGCCACGCAGAGTTTCCATGGGGTGGAATCTTCTTCTTTGGGCACCTTGCCCAGGCGTCGATACAGCTGTCCGCTCTCACTTCGGTAATCTTCGTACTTTCCCGGCTGCTGTTCAATTCGGGTCAGCGTTTTCCCGATCCACTTACACTGCGGCTTCTCTTCCAAAGCTTGTTGTAGTCACTCCAACGGTTAGCGTGAAAGGACGTCCGCTACCACGTTCTGTTTCCCTCGGCGATAATGGATATCAAATTGACATTGTTGCAGCTCCAGGGCCCAGCGGGCTATGCGGCCAGTGGGGTTGTCGATGGAGTTTATCCATTTCAGGGTAAGGTGGTCCGTAATTACATCGAAACTGTATCCTTCCAAGTAGCAACGGAGTTTGCGAATGGCCCACACAATCGCAAGGCACTCCTTTTCGGTGACCGAGTAATTCTCTTCCGCTTTGAATAATAGTTGACTCGCGTATGCTATTACTCTTTCCTCTCCCTGTATCCTTTGTGTGAGGACGGCTCCTTATCCATGTTCGCTGGCGTCGGTCTGCAATGAGACTTTTTCCTGAAAGTCGGGACAGGCGAGGACTCGTGCTTCCGTTAGTCGGATCTTCAACTCAAAGCCTCAAAGGCTCGTTCCTGCTCTTCCAACCATTTCCATTTTCGATCCTTTCTCAACAGTGCGGTCATGGGCTCCACTATCCCTGAAAAGTTTGGAACATACCGGCGGTACCAAGAAGCGATGCCCAGGCTCCGACGGAGTTCCTTGACGCCGGTCGGAGGCTTAAGATTGCGAACTGCGGCGATCTTGTCAGGGTCCGTATGTATGCCATTCCCGCTGATGACATGTCCTAAGTATTTCAGGCTGCGTCTGAAAAAGCTACATTTGGCCTGGTTTAGTCGAAGATTGGCTTTGCGTAGCCGTTGGAAAACGGTTCTGAGGTGCTTTGTATGGTCTTCCAATGTGGTCAGCCAGAATCCCAGAGACAATACCTGTGCAGTACATCAGCCAGAATCCCAGAGACAATACCCGGGCAATTCACCATCCAAGATACCCCACTCGGCAGTCGAACAGCCAGCAACTCCAAGCTCACACCTGGCAGCTTTTACCCCGGTCAGCAAGAAACCACACACTGGGAAAAATCAATAAAAACAAAACACACCAAGGTCACATATTAAACAAATTAAATACATAAATAAAGAAAAAGAATCAAAACAAAAACCGCCACACCAAGCGTTCACGAGTCATTTCTTCAGCAAAGTCAACGCTTTGCATCGCCCTACCCCTTTTTCACATAAAGGCCAGTCCCAATCACCAAAAGTTCCAAATCTAAAAATTTCTTGTAGAGGACATTGGACGTAACTGATGCATACCCCAGCTTGAGAAAGGTCCTCACAATATATACTTTGCATCTTTAATGTGGATACGCGTCGGGGACTGATCGTGCGTTCAGTTTGTAAGACTATGGCTCCACACTTGTGTAGCGGGGCAGAGGAACGGAGTCAACAATGTTCCCTGGGTATGGAGAAGGATAGGCAGAAGGGAGAGGGAAGACCAGCTCGTGGATGTCGTGGCATCCACGTAAAACACCACTTGCTGGCTTCCCCAAACATGCGAGGGAGGGGGTGGGAAGTTATCGGACTACGGCTCCACGCTGGGGTAGCGGGGCAGACCGGCCGGTTCGAGAGTCAAAACTTCTGTTTCGATCCTCCATTTGGCGCGTGCCTTCCTTAGCTCTCTATCCCTTTTTTCCTCTTCCGCTAGCCTCTCCTGGCGCTTCGTCTTTTCTTGGATCTCTCCGCTCTGCTCCCCGGGAGGCTGTAACCTCTACTCATTTTTGCGTGCGCTTGCGCTACGGCGTGAGCAGCTTGCTGCAGTTGCTGCGCTTGGGTTCTCGCTGTCTTTGTCTTGCGCATGTTCTCTTCGCTCGAGGTTCTTTTGAGGGTTCTCCAGGCTGGCTGTTGTGCTAGTTCCAGTGCCAGCTCCGGTGTTGGTTCTAGTGCTGGTTCTCGTGCTGGTTTTAGTGCTGGTTTTAGTGCTGGTTCTCGCTCTGGGTCTCGCACTGGTTCTAGTGCTGGTTCTCATAATAAAGTCTAAGCGCGATATTTGAATTTTTGAACTATTTACTGAGATGGATTGAACTAATACTAATTAACAAAATTAATTCTAAGCAAATCATAAAAGAGAAAAATAAAGAACATAAAAGTAAAAATAATAAAAATATAAACCAAAATGTATTCCGTTTCTATTCGAGGTAAGTGAGGGGGGATAGGTAGGTGGTGGTGATTGGGAAGGGTCCCTTCACAAGTTGTCGAAAGTCAATGCACATCCTGATATCTCCGGTTTTCTTACCTACAAGCACAATGGGAGCACTATGTGGGCTCTTCGAAGGTTCGATTTGGCCACCCCTGAGCAATTCGTCAACATGTTTGTTAATGATGGCCTGCATCGCTGGATTTTTAGGATAATATATTTGTTTTATTGGCTTGTCATCTCGCATTATAATTGAATGTTCCGCTATGTTGGATATTCCGGTAAGACCATCAAACTTCTCTAATTCTTGTTGTAAAAAGGCTGCAGTCATGGGATCCATCGGTTCGTTGTCTTCGGGATCGAGCGTAGGGTCCAAGGGGTCCACTAACTGTTGGGTACTCACTGTGGCCAATGTTGCGCCTTGTGCTTTTTGCCATCTGCTGGTCGTCGGCTGCTGGTTCCTTGAAGGACCAGCCTCGCACCTCTCGTTCGGTGAGTCGTCTCTCGCCAGCTTCCTCCATTTTACCATCATTGATCCCGAAAGGGCGGCCACTTACTCCTCGTTTGGTACGTCGTTCTTGGCTGGGTCAAGATGCGTTGTACGTTGGCTTCTGTTGTTGGTCCGAGTGTCGATGTTTGTAAGCTGATCCAGGCTCGGTGTGGTTCCTATGCCTTGAATCCCGCTGTACTGGTCGTGTCTGAATTCCAGGCGTAAGGAGATTCCTCCACAGTTCATGGTAGCGTTGATTCCACATAGAAAATCCATTCCAAGGAGAACCAAGTTCTCGGAGGGAACCATCCGCCAGTCTGGTCGTTGTCCGTACCATGGTAATACTCTGTCCAGTGTCCAGTTCTATTGTAGCGCTTGTGTCTAGTGTTGCTAGCAGATTCTCTCCTTCCATGGTCACTTGCGCCCGAATCCGTACGGTCCCTGGCCAAACGAAGCGCCTGTCCGTTTCCCGACGAATTCTTACGACAGCACGTAATTGTCCGTAGTCCAGCAGTATAGGACTTGTGGTTGGTTGCACTCCCTTGAGAAGTGTCCGGGTGACCGGGTTCTTCTGGAGCAGTCTCTCAGGCAGCGCAGTGGATACCGATGCAACGGGGCAACATACGGGTGACATAGCGTACATGGTTGTTGGGTCGATTTGCAAACTAAGAGGCGCGTGTTTAGGAGGACGGGGAGATAAGAGCTTGACATCGGGAGTCACGGAAACTCCGTACTGGGATTCTAATTCCGCCAACCGAGCACGTACCATGTCAGAGAGATCATCTTTGTGGGGGAATGTCGCCAGCCTACGTCGCAATTCTTCGACCGTTCCAGCACTGTCCAACCAACTCGTTTTTGCGCCTGACCGAAATCCACTTGACTCCCATGTCAAGCTAAACTGGATCACTGATGCTTCACGTGGTTTATAATGCAATGTCTGACGCGTGACACGAGGAGTGAACACGTGGGTACCGGTATAGGGGCGAGTGGGACTACGAAGGGCCACGATCAAAATCTTGTGACGGCGTTGACACGGGGCTTTGCAAACAGAACGGGACGGTGCTCAAGAGTGCTACGATAGCTGATTCCTGCCCGAATCCGTAGGTTCTCTGAGCGCTTAACTTTGGAAAACACGTGAGGAGTTGCACTCGGTCAAACACTCGTACTGATCGTAGTTTCCGTATTCGCTTTTGTTATCGTTTTTATCAACGCACTGGGTATATACGTTGTGCTCTGACCGAAGACTGGGAAGAACTGTGTTTATATACGTTGTGCTCTGACCGAAGACTGGGAAGAACTGTGTTTTTATACGTTGTGCTCTGAACGAAGACTGGGAAGAACTGTGTCTCCAGTCTCAGGGATCCCTGCTTATATTGGGTTTGGCCACGGTTAGGCCTCTGCTGACGTCGACGTCTAGGACGTCTAGTTCTAGTGCTGGTTCTCATAATAAAGTCTAAGCGCGATTTTTGAATTTTTGAACTATTTACTGAGATGGATTGAACTAATACTAATTAACAAAATTAATTCTAAGCAAATCATAAAAGAGAAAAATAAAGAACATAAAAGTAAAAATAATAAAAATATAAACCAAAATGTATTCCGTTTCTATTCGAGGTAAGTGAGGGGGGATAGGTAGGTGGTGGTGATTGGGAAGGGTCCCTTCACAAGTTGTCGAAAGTCAATGCACATCCTGATATCTCCGGTTTTCTTACCTACAAGCACAATGGGAGCACTATGTGGGCTCTTCGAAGGTTCGATTTGGCCACCCCTGAGCAATTCGTCAACATGTTTGTTAATGATGGCCTGCATCGCTGGATTTTTAGGATAATATATTTGTTTTATTGGCTTGTCATCTCGCATTATAATTGAATGTTCCGCTATGTTGGATATTCCGGTAAGACCATCAAACTTCTCTAATTCTTGTTGTAAAAAGGCTGCAGTCATGGGATCCATCGGTTCGTTGTCTTCGGGATCGAGCGTAGGGTCCAAGGGGTCCACTAACTGTTGGGTACTCACTGTGGCCAATGTTGCGCCTTGTGCTTTTTGCCATCTGCTGGTCGTCGGCTGCTGGTTCCTTGAAGGACCAGCCTCGCACCTCTCGTTCGGTGAGTCGTCTCTCGCCAGCTTCCTCCATTTTACCATCATTGATCCCGAAAGGGCGGCCACTTACTCCTCGTTTGGTACGTCGTTCTTGGCTGGGTCAAGATGCGTTGTACGTTGGCTTCTGTTGTTGGTCCGAGTGTCGATGTTTGTAAGCTGATCCAGGCTCGGTGTGGTTCCTATGCCTTGAATCCCGCTGTACTGGTCGTGTCTGAATTCCAGGCGTAAGGAGATTCCTCCACAGTTCATGGTAGCGTTGATTCCACATAGAAAATCCATTCCAAGGAGAACCAAGTTCTCGGAGGGAACCATCCGCCAGTCTGGTCGTTGTCCGTACCATGGTAATACTCTGTCCAGTGTCCAGTTCTATTGTAGCGCTTGTGTCTAGTGTTGCTAGCAGATTCTCTCCTTCCATGGTCACTTGCGCCCGAATCCGTACGGTCCCTGGCCAAACGAAGCGCCTGTCCGTTTCCCGACGAATTCTTACGACAGCACGTAATTGTCCGTAGTCCAGCAGTATAGGACTTGTGGTTGGTTGCACTCCCTTGAGAAGTGTCCGGGTGACCGGGTTCTTCTGGAGCAGTCTCTCAGGCAGCGCAGTGGATACCGATGCAACGGGGCAACATACGGGTGACATAGCGTACATGGTTGTTGGGTCGATTTGCAAACTAAGAGGCGCGTGTTTAGGAGGACGGGGAGATAAGAGCTTGACATCGGGAGTCACGGAAACTCCGTACTGGGATTCTAATTCCGCCAACCGAGCACGTACCATGTCAGAGAGATCATCTTTGTGGGGGAATGTCGCCAGCCTACGTCGCAATTCTTCGACCGTTCCAGCACTGTCCAACCAACTCGTTTTTGCGCCTGACCGAAATCCACTTGACTCCCATGTCAAGCTAAACTGGATCACTGATGCTTCACGTGGTTTATAATGCAATGTCTGACGCGTGACACGAGGAGTGAACACGTGGGTACCGGTATAGGGGCGAGTGGGACTACGAAGGGCCACGATCAAAATCTTGTGACGGCGTTGACACGGGGCTTTGCAAACAGAACGGGACGGTGCTCAAGAGTGCTACGATAGCTGATTCCTGCCCGAATCCGTAGGTTCTCTGAGCGCTTAACTTTGGAAAACACGTGAGGAGTTGCACTCGGTCAAACACTCGTACTGATCGTAGTTTCCGTATTCGCTTTTGTTATCGTTTTTATCAACGCACTGGGTATATACGTTGTGCTCTGACCGAAGACTGGGAAGAACTGTGTTTATATACGTTGTGCTCTGACCGAAGACTGGGAAGAACTGTGTTTTTATACGTTGTGCTCTGAACGAAGACTGGGAAGAACTGTGTCTCCAGTCTCAGGGATCCCTGCTTATATTGGGTTTGGCCACGGTTAGGCCTCTGCTGACGTCGACGTCTAGGACGTCTAGTTCTAGTGCTGGTTCTCATAATAAAGTCTAAGCGCGATTTTTGAATTTTTGAACTATTTACTGAGATGGATTGAACTAATACTAATTAACAAAATTAATTCTAAGCAAATCATAAAAGAGAAAAATAAAGAACATAAAAGTAAAAATAATAAAAATATAAACCAAAATATATTCCGTTTCTATTCGAGGTAAGTGAGGGGGGATAGGTAGGTGGTGGTGATTGGGAAGGGTCCCTTCACAAGTTGTCGAAAGTCAATGCACATCCTGATATCTCCGGTTTTCTTACCTACAAGCACAATGGGAGCACTATGTGGGCTCTTCGAAGGTTCGATTTGGCCCCCCTGAGCAATTCGTCAACATGTTTGTTAATGATGGCCTGCATCGCTGGATTTTTAGGATAATATATTTGTTTTATTGGCTTGTCATCTCGCATTATAATTGAATGTTCCGCTATGTTGGATATTCCGGTAAGACCATCGAACTTCTCTAATTCTTGTTGTAAAAAGGCTGCAGTCATGGGATCCATCGGTTCGTTGTCTTCGGGATCGAGCGTAGGGTCCAAGGGGTCCACTAACTGTTGGGTACTCACTGTGGCCAATGTTGCGCCTTGTGCTTTTTGCCATCTGCTGGTCGTCGGCTGCTGGTTCCTTGAAGGACCAGCCTCGCACCTCTCGTTCGGTGAGTCGTCTCTCGCCAGCTTCCTCCATTTTACCATCATTGATCCCGAAAGGGCGGCCACGTACTCCTCGTTTGGTACGTCGCTCTTGGCTGGGTCAAGATGCGTTGTACGTTGGCTTCTGTTGTTGGTCCGAGTGTCGATGTTTGTAAGCTGATCCAGGCTCGGTGTGGTTCCTATGCCTTGAATCCCGCTGTACTGGTCGTGTCTGAATTCCAGGCGTAAGGAGATTCCTCCACAGTTCATGGTAGCGTTGATTCCACATAGAAAATCCATTCCAAGGAGAACCAAGTTCTCGGAGGGAACCATCCGCCAGTCTGGTCGTTGTCCGTATCATGGTAATACTCTGTCCAGTGTCCAGTTCTATTGTAGCGCTTGTGTCTAGTGTTGCTAGCAGATTCTCTCCTTCCATGGTCACTTGCGCCCGAATCCGTACGGTCCCTGGCCAAACGAAGCGCCTGTCCGTTTCCCGACGAATTCTTACGACAGCACGTAATTGTCCGTAGTCCAGCAGTATAGGACTTGTGGTTGGTTGCACTCCCTTGAGAAGTGTCCGGGTGACCGGGTTCTTCTGGAGCAGTCTCTCAGGCAGCGCAGTGGATACCGATGCAACGGGGCAACATACGGGTGACATAGCGTACATGGTTGTTGGGTCGATTTGCAAACTAAGAGGCGCGTGTTTAGGAGGACGGGGAGATAAGAGCTTGACATCGGGAGTCACGGAAACTCCGTACTGGGATTCTAATTCCGCCAACCGAGCACGTACCATGTCAGAGAGATCATCTTTGTGGGGGAATGTCGCCAGCCTACGTCGCAATTCTTCGACCGTTCCAGCACTGTCCAACCAACTCGTTTTTGCGCCTGACCGAAATCCACTTGACTCCCATGTCAAGCTAAACTGGATCACTGATGCTTCACGTGGTTTATAATGCAATGTCTGACGCGTGACACGAGGAGTGAACACGTGGGTACCGGTATAGGGGCGAGTGGGACTACGAAGGGCCACGATCAAAATCTTGTGACGGCGTTGACACGGGGCTTTGCAAACAGAACGGGACGGTGCTCAAGAGTGCTACGATAGCTGATTCCTGTCCCGAATCCGTAGGTTCTCTGAGCGCTTAACTTTGGAAAACACGTGAGGAGTTGCACTCGGTCAAACACTCGTACTGATCGTAGTTTCCGTATTCGCTTTTGTTATCGTTTTTATCAACGCACTGGGTATATACGTTGTGCTCTGACCGAAGACTGGGAAGAACTGTGTTTATATACGTTGTGCTCTGACCGAAGACTGGGAAGAACTGTGTTTTTATACGTTGTGCTCTGAACGAAGACTGGGAAGAACTGTGTCTCCAGTCTCAGGGATCCCTGCTTATATTGGGTTTGGCCACGGTTAGGCCTCTGCTGACGTCGACGTCTAGGACGTCTAGTTCTAGTGCTGGTTCTCATAATAAAGTCTAAGCGCGATTTTTGAATTTTTGAACTATTTACTGAGATGGATTGAACTAATACTAATTAACAAAATTAATTCTAAGCAAATCATAAAAGAGAAAAATAAAGAACATAAAAGTAAAAATAATAAAAATATAAACCAAAATATATTCCGTTTCTATTCGAGGTAAGTGAGGGGGGATAGGTAGGTGGTGGTGATTGGGAAGGGTCCCTTCACAAGTTGTCGAAAGTCAATGCACATCCTGATATCTCCGGTTTTCTTACCTACAAGCACAATGGGAGCACTATGTGGGCTCTTCGAAGGTTCGATTTGGCCCCCCTGAGCAATTCGTCAACATGTTTGTTAATGATGGCCTGCATCGCTGGATTTTTAGGATAATATATTTGTTTTATTGGCTTGTCATCTCGCATTATAATTGAATGTTCCGCTATGTTGGATATTCCGGTAAGACCATCGAACTTCTCTAATTCTTGTTGTAAAAAGGCTGCAGTCATGGGATCCATCGGTTCGTTGTCTTCGGGATCGAGCGTAGGGTCCAAGGGGTCCACTAACTGTTGGGTACTCACTGTGGCCAATGTTGCGCCTTGTGCTTTTTGCCATCTGCTGGTCGTCGGCTGCTGGTTCCTTGAAGGACCAGCCTCGCACCTCTCGTTCGGTGAGTCGTCTCTCGCCAGCTTCCTCCATTTTACCATCATTGATCCCGAAAGGGCGGCCACGTACTCCTCGTTTGGTACGTCGTTCTTGGCTGGGTCAAGATGCGTTGTACGTTGGCTTCTGTTGTTGGTCCGAGTGTCGATGTTTGTAAGCTGATCCAGGCTCGGTGTGGTTCCTATGCCTTGAATCCCGCTGTACTGGTCGTGTCTGAATTCCAGGCGTAAGGAGATTCCTCCACAGTTCATGGTAGCGTTGATTCCACATAGAAAATCCATTCCAAGGAGAACCAAGTTCTCGGAGGGAACCATCCGCCAGTCTGGTCGTTGTCCGTACCATGGTAATACTCTGTCCAGTGTCCAGTTCTATTGTAGCGCTTGTGTCTAGTGTTGCTAGCAGATTCTCTCCTTCCATGGTCACTTGCGCCCGAATCCGTACGGTCCCTGGCCAAACGAAGCGCCTGTCCGTTTCCCGACGAATTCTTACGACAGCACGTAATTGTCCGTAGTCCAGCAGTATAGGACTTGTGGTTGGTTGCACTCCCTTGAGAAGTGTCCGGGTGACCGGGTTCTTCTGGAGCAGTCTCTCAGGCAGCGCAGTGGATACCGATGCAACGGGGCAACATACGGGTGACATAGCGTACATGGTTGTTGGGTCGATTTGCAAACTAAGAGGCGCGTGTTTAGGAGGACGGGGAGATAAGAGCTTGACATCGGGAGTCACGGAAACTCCGTACTGGGAGAATTGTGGGGGAATGTCGCCAGCCTACGTCGCAATTCTTCGACCGTTCCAGCACTGTCCAACCAACTCGTTTTTGCGCCTGACCGAAATCCACTTGACTCCCATGTCAAGCTAAACTGGATCACTGATGCTTCACGTGGTTTATAATGCAATGTCTGACGCGTGACACGAGGAGTGAACACGTGGGTACCGGTATAGGGGCGAGTGGGACTACGAAGGGCCACGATCAAAATCTTGTGACGGCGTTGACACGGGGCTTTGCAAACAGAACGGGACGGTGCTCAAGAGTGCTACGATAGCTGATTCCTGTCCCGAATCCGTAGGTTCTCTGAGCGCTTAACTTTGGAAAACACGTGAGGAGTTGCACTCGGTCAAACACTCGTACTGATCGTAGTTTCCGTATTCGCTTTTGTTATCGTTTTTATCAACGCACTGGGTATATACGTTGTGCTCTGACCGAAGACTGGGAAGAACTGTGTTTATATACGTTGTGCTCTGACCGAAGACTGGGAAGAACTGTGTTTTTATACGTTGTGCTCTGAACGAAGACTGGGAAGAACTGTGTCTCCAGTCTCAGGGATCCCTGCTTATATTGGGTTTGGCCACGGTTAGGCCTCTGCTGACGTCGACGTCTAGGACGTCTAGTTCTAGTGCTGGTTCTCATAATAAAGTCTAAGCGCGATTTTTGAATTTTTGAACTATTTACTGAGATGGATTGAACTAATACTAATTAACAAAATTAATTCTAAGCAAATCATAAAAGAGAAAAATAAAGAACATAAAAGTAAAAATAATAAAAATATAAACCAAAATATATTCCGTTTCTATTCGAGGTAAGTGAGGGGGGATAGGTAGGTGGTGGTGATTGGGAAGGGTCCCTTCACAAGTTGTCGAAAGTCAATGCACATCCTGATATCTCCGGTTTTCTTACCTACAAGCACAATGGGAGCACTATGTGGGCTCTTCGAAGGTTCGATTTGGCCCCCCTGAGCAATTCGTCAACATGTTTGTTAATGATGGCCTGCATCGCTGGATTTTTAGGATAATATATTTGTTTTATTGGCTTGTCATCTCGCATTATAATTGAATGTTCCGCTATGTTGGATATTCCGGTAAGACCATCGAACTTCTCTAATTCTTGTTGTAAAAAGGCTGCAGTCATGGGATCCATCGGTTCGTTGTCTTCGGGATCGAGCGTAGGGTCCAAGGGGTCCACTAACTGTTGGGTACTCACTGTGGCCAATGTTGCGCCTTGTGCTTTTTGCCATCTGCTGGTCGTCGGCTGCTGGTTCCTTGAAGGACCAGCCTCGCACCTCTCGTTCGGTGAGTCGTCTCTCGCCAGCTTCCTCCATTTTACCATCATTGATCCCGAAAGGGCGGCCACGTACTCCTCGTTCGGTACGTCGTTCTTGGCTGGGTCAAGATGCGTTGTACGTTGGCTTCTGTTGTTGGTCCGAGTGTCGATGTTTGTAAGCTGATCCAGGCTCGGTTTGGTTCCTATGCCTTGAATCCCGCTGTACTGGTCGTGTCTGAATTCCAGGCGTAAGGAGATTCCTCCACAGTTCATGGTAGCGTTGATTCCACATAGAAAATCCATTCCAAGGAGAACCAAGTTCTCGGAGGGAACCATCCGCCAGTCTGGTCGTTGTCCGTATCATGGTAATACTCTGTCCAGTGTCCAGTTCTATTGTAGCGCTTGTGTCTAGTGTTGCTAGCAGATTCTCTCCTTCCATGGTCACTTGCGCCCGAATCCGTACGGTCCCTGGCCAAACGAAGCGCCTGTCCGTTTCCCGACGAATTCTTACGACAGCACGTAATTGTCCGTAGTCCAGCAGTATAGGACTTGTGGTTGGTTGCACTCCCTTGAGAAGTGTCCGGGTGACCGGGTTCTTCTGGAGCAGTCTCTCAGGCAGCGCAGTGGATACCGATGCAACGGGGCAACATACGGGTGACATAGCGTACATGGTTGTTGGGTCGATTTGCAAACTAAGAGGCGCGTGTTTAGGAGGACGGGGAGATAAGAGCTTGACATCGGGAGTCACGGAAACTCCGTACTGGGATTCTAATTCCGCCAACCGAGCACGTACCATGTCAGAGAGATCATCTTTGTGGGGGAATGTCGCCAGCCTACGTCGCAATTCTTCGACCGTTCCAGCACTGTCCAACCAACTCGTTTTTGCGCCTGACCGAAATCCACTTGACTCCCATGTCAAGCTAAACTGGATCACTGATGCTTCACGTGGTTTATAATGCAATGTCTGACGCGTGACACGAGGAGTGAACACGTGGGTACCGGTATAGGGGCGAGTGGGACTACGAAGGGCCACGATCAAAATCTTGTGACGGCGTTGACACGGGGCTTTGCAAACAGAACGGGACGGTGCTCAAGAGTGCTACGATAGCTGATTCCTGTCCCGAATCCGTAGGTTCTCTGAGCGCTTAACTTTGGAAAACACGTGAGGAGTTGCACTCGGTCAAACACTCGTACTGATCGTAGTTTCCGTATTCGCTTTTGTTATCGTTTTTATCAACGCACTGGGTATATACGTTGTGCTCTGACCGAAGACTGGGAAGAACTGTGTTTATATACGTTGTGCTCTGACCGAAGACTGGGAAGAACTGTGTTTTTATACGTTGTGCTCTGAACGAAGACTGGGAAGAACTGTGTCTCCAGTCTCAGGGATCCCTGCTTATATTGGGTTTGGCCACGGTTAGGCCTCTGCTGACGTCGACGTCTAGGACTCGGTCGAGAACACCACGCGCAAGAGCTAGGGACGAATGGTTAGATAGGTACACGAAGATCGTAGGGTGCGTATAGTGTGGGAAGGAAAGAGTTGTATGAATATTGCTGACGAACTGTTCTGGCTATTCATACTGTCGAAGTCTTAAACTACTCTCATATCTGGGCTCTCTCTCTTCGTCTTCGATATCTAACGGGGACTTACCGACGCTAGGCTCTGGTGCTACTGTACTCGGCGCTGGGATTCCACGTGGCTTAATCTGAGGTTCCCGGGGATCGCAGAACTTTTCATTTTGCTCGTCTCTCTGTCATCTACTTTGTCGTTGAAAACTAACGGAGACTGAAAAAATGTTGCACTGTTCTGTGTTTGCTGCTGAGCTGTACTTTTGTCGCGTGGTTTTCTTTCTTCCTCATCCACCCTTTTCGCTAAAAAAACGGCGATTGCAAGAATTTTGCGCTACGCTGTGCTTGCTGCTGCTCGGTACTCTTGTCGCGTGGTTTTCTCTCTGCCTCACTTACTCTCTCCGCTAACGCTTTTTGCCTTGCTTGCTTGCTGCTGGGCTGTACTTTTCGTATCACGTTTCCTACTGCTACTAGCTATGTTTCCCCTCGGTTATATGCGATGCCACCTACGTTTTGAACTGATGGGTCTTTAGGCCACTAAGGGTGTAATCCTCCAGAACTGATGTTTTGAACTGATGGGTCTTTAGGCCACTAAGGGTGTAATCCTCCAGAAAAATAGCATATAGTTTGTCTCAACAGTCCCTGCTCGGGCGCCATCTGAGAGATAGTGTTCTTGGTCTGGGGTACATATCTCAGTCTGCCCAGGGTCACCTACAGATTATTTGTAAGTTGTTGAGACTGCTGAGACTGGAGGGCGTATGGTGTACATAGGAAAGAGGTGGAGCTCACCCGGAACACAGCCACACCCCGACTCCAGCAGGGTAATAAAGCCCCTGTTGCTGAAGCCGAAGCGAAATGCATCCCGCGTCCGGCCCCAGTAGGACATAGCAGAGAGAGAGGCACAATTTTATTTCAATGTAATTGTTCCGTATTTATTACAGCTTGCATCCCTATCTCTAAATTTACCTACGCCCACCGCAATCCTAATCTCCTTCTTTTCCCTATCATGGCCATCGGCCAGCTCACCCGCGGGTCCGGCGTCTTTGCTCCCTTTCTTGCTTCTCCAGGATGCGAGGCTTCCCTCTGTGGTGATGTCCGTCGCAGGCCATGGTTTGTCACTTTTCCAGGCGCGTGGTTTTCTCGGTTCGTTCACTTTTAGAATTTTCACTAGTGCGCTGTTTCGACGGCGCGGTCTCTCAGTGCGTTGGTGCTGTAGTACTGTCTCTCTCCCTCAGTGCGCTTTTGACTGTTTTTCGCTGCTTTGCTGTCGCCTCTCTGCTAGGTTCTCTCGGTGCGTGGGTACCGTAGTGTTGTCTCTCTCTCTCTCCCTCAGTGTGCGTTCGCCTGCCCTCTCTGCTTTGCGTTCTCTCTTTGCGTGGGTAAGCTGATCGGTTGGCGGTTCCTAGCTATCTGTTTTCTCTACTGTGAATAACACTAACTTTTGGTATCTTAAGGATAAGAGTATGGTATATTATATTATAAACGAATGTCTTTGACTTCACTGTCGCATGATAAAGGTTAATCGTTTCACTACGAAGAACTTATGATAATTAGTTAGTAGAACTATAATCCAAAATTAATAGAAATTATTCAATTGCTGCTTCCCGGACAAACATCAAGTGATAGAAACGACATTATAGCACGTATATTCGTATATTGATAAAGAATTTTCTAAATTGCAGACGGGTGCATTCAGAGCACCGCTTCCATGGTAAAGGGGGCGCACAGAGGCACACCTCAAGGTGGGGTCCAGTCGCCCCTCCTGTGAAATCTGGTTGTCGACGGCCTAATCAAGAAATTTGAGAGAAGAGCCCCAAAAATAACGGCTTATGCGGACGACATAAGCTTAAATTTTACGGGAGTATGTCCATCGACTTTTAGCTCTATAATGGAATCAACACTCAGGAAGATATGTGAGTGGGCGGAAAAAGTAGGACTCAGTAACACCGCGGACAAGACGGACCTCATTCTCTTTATCAAGAGATACAAGGTGACCCCAAAAACACAAGTCAAATACCTCGGCATAGTACTGGACAGCAAGCTGGCATGGAGAGCCAATGTGAAAAAGGCCACCATTGCGCTATATGCATCCAAAAATATGCTAAGCAGCTTATGGGGCCTCTAATGCACTGGATCTACATCTCGGTGGTGCGACCTACTCTGCTGTATGGTGTCTTAGTGTGGTGTGAGGCTACGGAAAAGAAGACAAACAATAAGTTTATGGAGAGAACTCAGCGGCAGGCACTGCTCTGCTTCACAGTGGGGCTGAGGTCAACTCCAAGAAAAGCACTCGAGACAATACTCGGAATCGACCCGCTGGACATCCACGCTTAACTGATTTCAGGAAAAGCAACACAACGCCCAGTCGCATGAGGCAATATGTCGCTAAAAAGATTCGGGCATGATGTGACGCCCAGCAACAACACCAAGCGTCACAAAACTATTATGTTCCTATTATTAATTAACTACTGACATTCATTACATTAACAAACTATAGAAATACTAGCAGACCCGCGCGCTTCGCTGCTTAAAAACACTACACGACAAAATCGAACTTTTTTTTCCTCAATGATCCAAACCGACTTTTTCTGATAGATATGGGGCTTTAAAATTGTTTAAAGAATTATGGTTTTTTTTATGGCAACTCTTTTTTTGAAGACTTTTGGAAAGCTGGTATTTTTTTAAAGCTTTTTTCAGAGGTAGCGCTTCCTTTTTTCTCATAACTCAAGTATCTAACGTCTGGTTGTTTCTATTCTAGAAAGATAATTTAAAAAGCTAGAAGTAAAGCCCAAACACTGTGATTTCAGCTTACCGTCTTGGTAAGCAGTATTTTTTCCGAAATTTTGACTTTAAAAACTCAGGAAAGAAATAGAGGAGTGTGGATGCCGCGTGGTGGCGTCACTGATGATGTTGCCATAGCATTCTCTGGAAAAATTCCACAGACGCTATGCGAGTGCATGACACGCACTCTCATGAAACTGTCCCAGTGGGCAGACAAATGTGGGTTAATCTGTCTAAAACGGAACTAGTACTCTTCCCAAGGAAGTACAAGATCCCGACACCGACTCCCCCAAAACTCTGCGGGGAAGCGCTAGTTTTTAGCAATAATGCCAAGTATCTTGGCCTGATCCTCGATAGAAAGCTTGATTGTAAACTGAGCATAGAGGATAGGGTAAAAAAGGCCACTGTGGCCCTCTATACCTGCAGAAAAACCATCGGACTTAAATGGGGATACATAGTCCGGAGGCTCTATAGCGCCATCGGTACCACTCCGTACGGAGTGGTGGTGTGGTTGGACAAAAAAACTAGCAAACTCAGCCGTTTCCAACGCATGGCAGAGCTATGCGTAACGGGCGGACTACGCACAACCCCAGGCAAAGTCCTCGCTACCATGTTGTACCTTCTCCCTGTAGAACACATGGGGCAAAAGGTGGCAACTCTTTCCGCTCTTAGAATGAGATAATCCTAACTTTGGAAAGCCTCCGCGTTTGGACACTCGGGAATCTTGACGAGACTGCCGAAAATACCGGAGAGGACAAATTACTGTATACCGAGTGATAACCTCTCGACGCCCTTCCAGGTATGAATCCCACTCAGGGAGGACTGGGAGGGAAGCTAACCTGAACCCACAAATGCGAACCATAGATACACTGATGGCTCAAAGTTAGAAGGCCGTGTGGGTGGAGGCGTTAGTTACGAAGTTTTGGCAGGTCGGTACACAATCTTTAGAAATGACCGTTCGTCTCGACGTGGAGGAGGGGTCCTCATTGCAGTGGACTCAATCTTTACGTCGGAACATTTCATAGTCCAGGCTCAACAAGACCTGGAATTCCTGTGCGTAAAACTGATTCTCCCAGGCTTTTCCATTTTCATTACTTGCTCGTATATTCCACCTTCCTCGGATACCTTAATATACGAGCATCACTTGTCCGCTTTAAAAACTGTTTCTTCCTCGCTATCAGATAAAGACCATATGATAGTTCTTGGCGATTTCAATTTGCCAGGTACTGTTTGGGCTTCGGTTAACGAGTCTAATAACCTTGTGCCCATGTCACGACATGACTTTATTGACGGCTTGTTGGACCTATCCCTGTCTCAAGTCAACCATGTGAAAAATTCCTTGGGTCGATTGCTTGATCTGTGCTTTGTCTCGGATCCGTTGCTCACTACACCTGAAGACTCCTACCATCCTACATTCAAAGTGTCGGTGGATAAACAGTTTTACAGCTTCGTAAATAGCAAGCGTAGAACGCCCGCACATCCATCCTCGCTATCATTTGTAAATATGTCGGCAAACAATGATCAGGCAATTGGCGATATTTTTGCCCAATTTTTCCAAACAACTTATTCACATGGGTATTCACCCTATCCATTAATTCTTCATGCTTCCCCCGATCTGGAAGGAATCTTTTATTATTCCTCACCATAAGAAAGGTAGCAAGTCTGATGCTAATAATTATAGAGGTATATCTAAGTTATCCGCTATTCCTAAAATGTTTGAAAAAATTTTAACTGCGCACTTGCAACATCTCTGCAAATCACTTATATCTCCATCTCAGCACGGATTTATCATTAAAGGCTTTCAAGGTAACTTTCAGACGGATGTTATCTCTGTAAACCACTCCCTTCTAGCACAAAAACTTGACCTTTTAGGGTTTCCACCTAATCTTTTGAGATGGATTTCTAGCTATCTTCGTTCTAGGTCTCAAAGAGTCCTCTTCAAAAACTCCTTCTCTTCACCTGTTAAGGTTACTTCTGGAGTACCACAGGGCAGCCATCTAGGACCCCTACTTTTCACACTCTTTATTAATGACCTGCCTTCAGTATTAACAAATTCTCGAGTTCTCATGTATGCGGATGATGTTAAACTCTGTGTTTAGTACAAGGACTTTTCATTTCATTCTCGCTTGCAATCCGATCTCAATAACTTTCAGTCATGGTGTTGCGCAAATATGTTACACCTAAATGCCTCGAAATGCAAAGTTATGATATTTCATCGGTCCAGCCCCATGTTGGCTCCTTACACCCTTTGCGGTGGTTCTCTTGAGAGAATTACATTGGTTGGAATTACATATCTTGGTGTTAAACTAGACCCCAAGTTAAAGTTTTCCGAACACATTTCCACCATGGTAAATAAGGCCATGGGCGTGCTTGGTTTTATAAAAAGGTGGTCAAAGGAGTTTGACGATCCCTACATAACGAAGACTCTCTATACCTCGCTTGTTCGTCCGATTTTAGAGTACGGCTCTTGTGTATGGTGCCCCCAGTACAAAGTACACCAGGACCGTATAGAATCAGTCCAGAAAAACTTTTTACTTTTTGCTCTGCGTGGCCTCAACTGGGATGCAGGTGTGAGACTGCCATCTTACCCTCGTAGACTGCTTTTAATAAACCTTCCAACCTTAGTTAGTCTTAGAAAAATGCTTGGTGTGATTTTTATGCACAACCTGATCAAGGGTGACGTAGATAGCCCTGACTTGTTGAGTCGCATAAACTTTACGATTCCTGTTAGATCTACTAGAAACTTTACTCCTTTGTTCCTTCCAATTTAGAGGGCTGCGTTTGTAGGCTGGGTTCCTTGGTGTCGCATGGGCCACTTGATGGTGCAGTCATTGCATATCAACGTTCAGAAAAAATATCGTCGAACTCAACGACTGTCAACGTATGCCGCAGTTCTCTAAACGAGACCGCTTAGCACTTAGATATCTCCCTAATCCAGGCAGGGTACTACCACACCTCTCAAACCGGGGGGACACGTTTTAACATTAATCATCGTAATCAGAATCGCAATGGGTGCATGTAAAGTAGCTGCCGTCGGCTACATTCATTGCATTAAATTAATGTGCAGACAAATAATGTAGATTCTGATCTAAATTCACGCAAACTAACATATTTAACCAAAATTTACACAAATTTTTTCAGACTTCAAAAATAATAAAATTATGTTTTATGTATTTCCCCCCCATTTTTTTAACTTCCAATACTTCGATTAGTAGCATATGCTTTATGCCCAAGTTATCGTTGGGGTGGTCACAATTACGCCCCTATCCAATACCGGCACCTCTCCTCAGTTTTTGCTCGTGTTACCCGATACCACGAAAATGATCAAATTGGGCTACAAATACTAATAAAAAACGATTAAAGACTAAATCTTGGACAAAAATATGTGTAAGAGCAAAAACTCTGTACGCAACAAAGAAAGAATAAGACAAAATCGCGAACGGCAGCAATAACAAAAAGACGAACGTCGGCTCTCGTCAGTCAGAAATAACGCGTGCTTCTTTCTATGAGCACCCGAGTTAACAGTTCCAAAAACAACTGCATCACTGCAGATCACGCTCTCTCTCCCCTGCAGTATTATGCCAAAGCAGCACATTGCAAAGTGGGTTCTGGTGTGCTGGGCACTGAGCACCTGACCCTTAATGTCTTACCAACAATTTGCTTATAACAACAAGAACAACCAGACACAACGGCAGTTTATCATCGTCCATTGTCAGCTCAATGCGACAATCTCCCCCTCTCCAAACCAAAAACTACGAGAAACGCCAAAGAAGCGCTGGTATAGACAGGGATCCATTGATATGTGCAAAAAAAAAAATCGGAGAAAACACACAAAGTACAGGTGGTATCCAACGCGTAACAAGGGCACGCTCTCATAACACATCTAACGAATTTGTTACTTCCCAAACCAAGCCTGACATATTTTCGCAAAAGCAGCCTGGTCTTCATTTCATCCAGAAAGTACCACAAAAGTCTTTTTCCCTAGTGTTTTAAAACATAACTTAAAAAGCCAACCCAAACCTAGCCCATGGAGCAGCCGCAAAGGTCTTTTGAAGTGATGATATTTACGCTGCAACAAATATGATAGCTTTATGTCATTCATGAAAAAAATAGTGCAAAATCAAAATACACTGATTCAATTGATTGCATCTTCCATAATGTCATCCATATCTCTGTGGACTGCCAATGGCGTTCCACAACATAAGCCTGAACTAACCCAATTCCTATATGACAAAGGCATCTATATAGCTGTTCTATGGTACATATCCTTCAGATGTAAAACGGAACCATGGAGGACCCATTCTGGGAGCCTGACAATTTAATATACATACTTCCGTTTAACATAATACTAAATATATTCATACCAAATAAGTAATTTAATTTCTTCGTACTGAAACGATACCTCTCATAATGCGACACTGAATTGGCTTATATTATGTTTTTATACTAAGAATACAGAATGCTAGTTTTAATCACAAAAGGGAAAAATAGATAGCAAATAGATATAGCTAGAAACCCGCCAACCGATCAGCTCACCCACGCACAGAGAACACATCAGAGAGGCAACATCATAGAGCGAGGAGCAGCTGAAATCACACCCAGAGAGTGAGAGACAGCACTACAGCACCCACGCCGAAAACACAGCGCCGCTCTTTCGAAGAAGGTCCCGTCGACCCGAAAGCAGTCATCGAACACAGACTTGGAATCACCTCGCTTTGGCGAGAGCGAGGAGTTGAAATCCAGCAGCCGCAGTGAACCGTTGATGGAGTGAAGAAAATAAACGTGAACACCACGCGCCTGGTAAAAAGGCCAGCCAAGGCCTGCGACGGACACCACCACGGACACCAGCGACGACGCCGGACCCGCGGGTGACCTGGACGATGTCCATGATAAGGAATGCGCCGCTCGCATGGTCAGAGCCCCGATCATAGACCCATCCCTTCTCCCTCTCCTCTCTTCACCTAGCCCTAATGCTCTCGCCCCGATCCTGTCAACAGGGGTATAACCCTGCTGGGGCCGGACGCGGGATGCATTTTGGTTATGCCGCCCTCCCCTCACGTTTTCCCACCCCCACACAACGGACTCGTGGTCCGCCTCGTCTTCAGCAACAGGGGCTTTAACCAGCTTGAGTATGGCTGCGTTCTTCCTCCACTGCTCAGATCCCTGATCAGTTGCGCCTCCATCCCCACACCGTCCCTGGGACCCAAACTTCGCTCCGATCCTAGCAACAGGGTATTTACCCTGCTGCGCTACCAGGATCGGGTGGTGGGGATCGAGCTGGCTTTACTCTCTGTTCAACATCGAACCATTTCTCGCGGAACCTCCACAACGAGAATATCCACAAAGACCTGGCACATCACACTCTCAAAAGAGGAGAACAATAATTAAAACATCAAGCAAAGCATTTTTCACACCCAAATCCCCTTGCAAGATCTCTGCTCCGAGTTTGAAGTCACAGCCGACTGCAGATCAACTTATAGCGTCGTTTAACTTTAATACCATTAACTTACTAATTTTAAAATAAATTATAACAAGAAATGATTACTTATTGATAATCCATTACTTACAAGTGTAGATTCAATACAAGTGTTGTGTGGGGATAATGGTTTTTATTTCGAATAAACAAGAAAAAAGGCGCAGACGTAAAATAGGTTAGGTTAGGTTGAGGCGGTTGTCGGGATCCCGACACACTTAGGCCGGTTTCGGCCCGTTGTGATACCGCATGGAACATTTTCCCCCTTTCCCTGTTAGACTCTATGTTATCCATTATCCCATCCGGATGCCCTTATAATGTTTGCAATCCTTCTGGGACCCATTGCAGACATGTCTGAAATGTCGGTTAAGAAAGGTGAGCCCAAGTATTGAAGTCTCCTTCTGCTGCCGGACAGGAGCAGAACAGATGTTCCACCGTCTCCTCCTCGTCCTCATCTCTGCAGCTACGACAGAAGTCGTTATAGGGGGCACCCAGTCTGTTTGCATGTGTGCCTATTAACCAATGTCCCGTAAGGGAGCGTATGACTGAGCTGCACCTTTCCTGCTGAGTTTGCAGAGCTCGTCGGTGCGCTTCTTATTTATGTTGGGCCAAGTCGTTTGTAAGTTGCTTGTAATGCTCTGTTATTTTGAGCTTACAGGTGGCCATTGGCATACGAATATCCTCCTTGTCGTGGAGAAGGGGGATTGTTGTACCAGCTCTGGCCAGCTCGTCTGCTATACAGTTGCCATCAATGTCCTGGTGGCCCGGGACCCAAATTAGGCTGATTGAAACTGATGTGCCATCTCATGAAGAGATTTGCGACAGTTTGCCACGGTAGTCGAGCTTGATGTTATCGCATTTAGCGATTTGATCGCAGCTTGGCTATCACTGTAGATATTTAGGTGAGTTGCCGTAGTGGCAGCTTCGTGAAGACAGAACAGGGCTTCCTTGATCGCTATGACTTCCGCTTGGAAGACACTGCAGTGATCTGGGAGCCTAAAAGAGTATCTTATGTTTAGCTGTTCGGAGTATATACCCCCTCCGACCTTATTGTCCAGTTTCGAACCATCTGTGAAGATTTGTATAGCTCCGTCTGGGCCTGGAGGTCCCTCGAGCCATTTATCTCTCTGGGGGATAATTATTTCAAGGGGAGTATCTTTGTACTCCTTTGGAATGCAGTAGTCCGTTTATGTGGGGACAATGTTATTTCCGTTAAGGATGGATGCGTGACCGATATGCTGTGACATCCATTGGTTGGAGTCTCTTAGACGAATTGCTGCCATTTCTGCCTGCCTCATACCCGCATGCTGAAGGCCCTGGAGGCATAAGATGGCGTTTAACGCAACGTTTGGTGTGGTGCGTAAGGCTCCACTGATGCATAGGGCGGCAGTACGCTGTACCTTGCCCATTTGGTTTGTGATGGTCCTTTTTGATAGGGCAGGCCACCACACGGTAACTCCGTAGAGTAGTATTGGCCTAACTATTGCTAGGTATATCCATTGGACGATGTTTGGGTTCATGTCGCATTTCAATCCAATGGCCTTTTTGCAAGTGTAGAGGGCTATCGAGGCCTTCTTCACTCTCTCTTTGATGTTCAGATTCCAGCTGAGCTTTTTGTCAATTACCAGCCCTAAATATCTGGCATTGTCACTGAAGGAGAGCCTGCATCCGTTTAATATTGGGGGGTTTAGAGGCGGGACTTTGTGTTTGTTTGTGAACAACACAAGTTCCGTTTTTGAGGGATTAACTCCCAATCCACGCGACGTTGTCCATTCCGACAGTCGCGCGAGCTTTGCGGTCATAAGATCGCAAAGTGTCTGAGGGAATTTTCCCGAAAAGATAATGGCAACGTCATCCGCGTATGCCACCACTTTGCAGCCCCCCCCCCTTCCAGGTTGCATAGAATCTTGTTGACTGCTATGTTCCATAGAAGGGGAGACAGGACACCACCTTGCGGGGTGCCTCTGTTGACATACCTTGACTGAGTGGAAGATCCCATCGATGATGTCACCGTCCTGCATGTGAGCAATTTATCAATGAGCATCACCAAGGGATGGTCCACCCCTAGGTTAGTCAGGGCCTCCGTGATGGCTCCCGGATTGACATTGTTAAAGGCACCCTCGATGTCGAGGAAAGACGTAAAATAAAAATGTATGTTTTTTATGCCATCCAAATTGCATGTGGTCTTGCTTGCCCTTTGCATTGCCGATCCGATCGCTGAGCGCAGCTGCGCTCGTCATAGATAAGCAGCGCAGGGTCGTAGATAATGAAGAGCGAGATTTGAGAGAGCGATTAGCAGGGCAAGCAAGTACAATGTTGAATCGAACATTATAATAACACCGACAGTTGGCAGAGTTCTGCTCCGAACATTAACATGAAGAAGCGAGCGGTTCGCCGTACTCCACTTTCTACAGAATGCCTTCTTCATTTTGCACAAACGCTGCCATCGGCTAAGTAGATTGACCCAAAGATGCGTCACGTCTGGCTCGTCGAATGCAGCATTCGGTGATCCATTAAGAATGTAGTTTGGCGTAAGTACAGCCAGATCATTGCATAAAGTGGAAGGAAATTAAAACAAGCAGATATATTAAATTTTAATGTCTGAAGAGGGAAAATTAAGGTGCCATCGATGCGATGAAAATGATATTTGGCTGCTTTACCCAACGCCTCCCACAAGCCTTCAAAATCCGGAAAGCGAGGCGGGTTGAACTTCCAATCAATTCCACTGCATAGTCTATATACCGCAGACTAGAGCTGCAAAAACATCGAGCCACTATCGAAAGTATCGATGGCGACTTCACCGATAGTGGTATCGAGGTTTATTTTCCGATAATTCGATAGTGGAAGGAAGGATTCCGCTCTCCTGTGAATGCAACAGAAGCTTAAAAATTGCCACAGGATGAGCTCACCGAGCTTTATACATCCGGATTAGAGACTGACCCTTTTTTGGCACCGTCAACACCATCACCGAAAACCAACAAACCGCTTTTTGAGTTTCTCGAAAGAAATAAAACTGACAAAGTACGAAGTAACCGAAACCACTAACCATACAGTGCCAGTTCATACCACGAATGTGTCGCAGCTGAGTTTCGTGTTCCAGGTCCCCAGTCCTTAGGCTAGGAGACCTGGGCCATTCGGGTCATGGACCTGAAACGTTCGGGTCGAGAGCTGGGTCATTCGGCATGTATGTGTGTACACAGCAGTAATGCCAACTATTTTTCGCAAAAACAGGACAAGCTGACAAAAAAAAGTGGAAAAAAAGGATGAAAATATTTAAAGTAGGACAGAAAAACAATATACTTTTAATCGTCTTTAAGCTTTTTTAGAGCATTTTCAATTATTTTATCGGTCTCGGCCTCCTCTTCCTGATCATATGAGGCATTTGTGCCTATCAATTGAATGTACTTGTCCGGTATCTCATAATTTTTTGGCAGCATTTACCGTGTCGGCGTAACCAAAATCAAATAAACAAATAATTCCCTTAAATATATTTAATTATGTGACGATTGCGGAAAGAATTGCATTGTAGGCGATTGCGTAATCTGCTTTTAAGAACATTGACTTGGCTAAAGACTCGCTCAACTCCAGCATTTGACCAGGGCAATGAAAGCAAAGTTATGGCAAAGTTATGGCAAATGTTGCCAATTCGAAAAATGGAATGTTTCCTGCTGAGTCCTTATAGTTCTTTACTTCAGCCCAAAAAATAACAGTAGAATCAAGGTTTAACCACTTTATCAAATGAATCATCTTGTATTGTTTCTTTGTCGTTGCTATTGACTTTAAACACCTCCAATATCTGATGTATTGGATCTTTTTGCGCTCGAAATATATTTTCAACCGAAAATGCATCGATATTTTGTATAACGTTAAAGTTGTCCGGCAACCTAAATAGATGTAATGACCAACTGGTTTTATAGCGGCATGCTGGGCAATAAACATTGCTAGACCCGCTTCCTGGCGACAAACTTCATTGGTTTTAATTGGCTCGAAATTAATTTTATTTGCCTGTGCGAAAGTTATTGCATTCTGCACAACGAATTTTGTCTATTTTTTAGTTAATACTGCTTTTGCAGTACTTGCAATATGCTTTGTTTGCACACGACTTGTCGCTGCACATTCAGGCTTTAAAATCTGTGTGGCAAAGCCACAAATCGCGGAATTTGTGTATTTTTTGTTTTTTGTATTTTTAATAGCTAAAGCGAATTGAGTGGTCGCATGACGATAAATCTGCAATGACCAGATACTTCAGTTGAGTTTTTATTGTGTATGTTTTTACGTCGGCTGACGGACACGAAGTGTATAAGCTTCCTCGAGAATTGTTAAAAAACACTTTATCATATGTTTGTAGAGAAGGGACCAAAAGTGTCCAGTGTCATTACAAAAAAATATCAGTAAAACTATCGATATAATCATGTACCTCAGAGAAAGAAGTATATGTGCATTGATATTACTTTAAAAAAATTTAAAACACTAACGATATACATTTTTTTGATTTTTTTTCTTTTTCATAGTTAATATGCTTTTCTTTTTTTATAGAAAATTTGATTTATCCGGGTGGGCATTGAGGTTGCCAAGTTTTTAAGAATTGTAGGGCTGATTCGATCCCATTCCTGGAGCAATGCTCTTTTAGGTCATTTACCGTATTAAATTGGCGTCCATTCTTATACATTTTGTTGGATAATATTCCCTAAAGATCTTCTATTTGGTTAAGGTCCGGGCTGATCGCTGGCCATTGCAAAAAGGGTATCTTTCTAGATTGCAGAGTCTTTTGTTTCCCGTGCCGTGTGGATTGGCGCGTTGTTTTGCTGGAAGATCCACTCATCCCCGTAAAGGTCTCCAGCAAATTCAATGAGTGTTGTTTCCAACAACTCTACATACATGTCTGCATTTGTTCTGGTTGGTATAAAACAAAGTGGGGACTTCCCAGCATACCCAAATCCAGCCCAAACCATTAATGATCCTCCACCGTGGTTTCGTTTATGGCAGTGCTGCCGTGGATGCCTTTGACGCGCCAATAATTTTGGCAGGAGCCAGGACTGTCCAAATAAAATTTTTCTCGTCCGAAAATATAACTTTAGTAAACTCCTCTGACGAAAATTCTAGTCGGGCGGTTATGTGGCGCTTTAATAACCGCGGTACAGCGTCGCGGGAAGCATATGTAACCGTTTCGTTTAAAATTTGATTTATACGTCGTTTGGATATGTCAAGCTTCAGTTGACCTTTGATCTCCATGCAAGACTTGTTGTTTTGAACGGCTAGACGACGAATTTTTCTCTTGCACCGTGTATCGATTTCAGTGGGTCTGCCGCTCCGCTTTATTTTTCCATACATTTCCGGATTTTTGAGAAAGTTTGTATTTGTGTTTCTAGGCAGACCGCGATCTTCCTCCAAAAATTATGTTCCACGTGGCATTCTACCTTAAAATCCAAACACAACAAAAATTTGTTTCTCCAAACGTATAAAAACAATTTTACTTACTCTCTGCTGATGAAAGAACTTTTTTGGATCACACTTCTTAGCTTACCCACACGCGATAGCACAATAATCTCAGCTTGCACATATACTTATTGTCTTTGAAAACCACGAGTTGCTATACACATTATTTAAAACAGTACAAAGAATAAAGCGCAAAGAGGAACAATAGAGTGGGAGATCTTTATAATAGATAAGATTACAAACTTACATACCTACAAATATTAGCAAATTAAAAAGTGCACATATACTTCTTTCTCTGAGGTATGTATATTTGTGATGCGATATTATTGAAATTGGGTCAAATTTTTACATATTCTAGCAAAAACACAAAAAATTTAAAAAAAGGCCAAATCAAACTCAAAACAGAATAGATTTCCGGATAAGGGATGTTTAATATTTTTTCAGGCTAAAGCAGTTTAAAAAGGAAAGATCTGTCCGGAAAAAGTCTGAAATGGCATCACTGGTACTCAGACACCACAAAATATTTGCCAATATTTTTCGGAACCGCGGTTGTGATTTGTTAGGTTCCAGGTTATGTAAATGTATGTGTGCCTGGCATTCTCACATACTGTGCATGCGTGGATTCTACAATTTTTGGCCGCTTGAACAGAAATTTTGTTTCTTAGTTTTTTATATTATAATTATATACCTATATGTATATGTATATGTATATATGTATAGCCAATAGATATCAACATATCATATCAAATATGAGCGGCGACTTTATGTACATACATACATACATATGTATATGTAAAAATGCATACATATAAAGCTATTTGAATACATACATATGTATATAGAATATGAAATATAAAAATATATAAGCCGGTTTCATATACATATGTTCATATGTTTTGTTTTATATGTAACAAAAAAACTATGTAAACAGCAAGAAAATTACCCAAAACATACTTCCTTTTTGGTCAAAAATTGGATGTCAAAGGAAAAATGTCAGTCCATGAGGTATCCACCACAATTTCCCGATATGAAAATTATTTAAAAAAATATAGAGCCATGTAAAATCGGAGCTGGTGAAATATGCGGTCCCTCCAAGTGGAATATATAAATTGTAGGGGAAGAAAAGGATGTAGGGTACGCTATTCCACCTGAAATGGTGCAACGGTACACCCACAATATGCCAAATAGCATAGGAGGACTAAAAAAAAAAAGGCCAGTGGACACATTATTCAAAAAATATTAATAAAAATATTTGTTTAAAATATAAGCGCAGACTTTTTTTACATTTTGATTTGGCATATTTCTTCCGGCATATCAAATGGCTCCAAATTTTCCAAAAACATAGTAAAATGATTCACCAACAAAACTAGTCTAATATCTTTAGCATGCATAATATAGAAGACAAGATACAGACCCTTGAAGTGAGAGTACTGAATTAGAATTAGTGTTACAGGTTTGCTCGAAAGTGTACATATGTATGTATAGACATATACTTGTACACATGTACATATATACCTTTCCTTGCATTGTACATACATATATATCATAATCTGAAAAATATAAATTTATTGACAAAGTTGAAAAGTCTAATAAATAACAGCTTTTATTTTTATATATTATTTATTTTCCACGCCCACCCCCACCCACTCTGCCCATTATTAATTTATGTTGCGGAAGGTCAGCTGGTCGCTGGCTGCAAAAAACAACCCTCACTCAAAACAAGAAAAACTCAAAAAACAAATTTCTGTTCAAGCGGCCAAAAATTGTAGAACTCACACATGCACAGTATGTGAGAATCCCTGGCACACACATTTACGTAGCCCGGAACCTAACAAATCATAACCGCGGTTCCGAAAAATAACACTGGCAAATATTTTGTGGTCGATGTACACGCATACTGGCCGAATGGCCCAGCTCTCGACCCGAACGTCTCAGGTCCACGACCCGAATGGCCCAGAGTCCCCGAACCGAAGACCTGGGGACCTGGAACATGAAACTCAGCTGCGACACATTCGTTGTATGAGCTGGAACGTCTATATAGTATATACTATATGGTTAGTTCCGAAACCCAACAAAAAGTGCTATGGTCATTTTAGGAAAATAATACCGGTCGACGTGAGCGAAGCTAAATTATTTTTTTTAGCATTTTTCAACTTGAGCACCTGCATCTTCTCCTTGGTCATTTCGCCATAAGATGCACTGCACGAGCTGAGTTTGCAGATGTCACGAAAATTTTAGGTTGGATAGAGGGCCCAGCCACCAGCGAATCATTTACTGATACTCCAGACGCGTTTTGGCGGAACCGTCGAACACTACGCGTAGCTAGGTGGTTGTACTTTCCTGCTTGTGGCTCAATCAAGGTACTCCTAGAGAAATTCGGTATATTTGGCCTTAAGCTGGGCATTTTCGGCTAGCTTTCTCTTCAAATTGAGAAATCTACGTAATGTTTGATGATACGATTGTCCTTATTCCTCTAGACTTAATTATACCCGTACTCCAAGAGTTAAGGGGTATATGTATTTTTGGTAAAAGTGGATGTGTGTAACGCAGAGAAAGAAACGTTTCCGACCCCATAAAGTATATATATTCTTGATCAGCATCAATAGCCGAGTCGATATAGCCATGTCTGTCTGTCCGTCCGTCTGTCTGTCTGTGCGTCTTGTCTGTCGCCTAGTTCTCAGAGACTATAAGAGCTAGAGCAACCAAATTTTGTTTCGAGACTGCTACAATTGTCAAAATTTCGGCCCGCCCCCTTCCGACCACAGAAAGGACGAAAATCTGTAGCAGCCAAAATTTTGAAGATACGATAAAACTAAAAACGAAGTATCGTAGAGAATGACCATATCTACCAGATTGCCGAATCTGAGTAAGATGGGATCATTATTATAGCCAAATAAAGAAATTTTCAGTTGCTTCCCCCACCTCCTCTGCCGTTGCTGACGCTACTCATTCTCTTTCTCGCTCGCACACACTCTGCCCTGTGCAGTGCGCGACCCTTGCGGAGAAGTTGTTGAATCTGAACTACTTCCACAAAGTAGAATATACATTTTAGATGTACACACCTGGACAGAAAAATAGGTGTGAGTTTTTTTTTTTAATGAGGTAGATTTTATATTTTTATTAAATGTAGCTCAAAGATCCGTTTTAATTAAGAAATAAGCATCTTTCAGAGTACAGAAAATAACTTTACTACTCGAGAGGCGTGCTTCGGGTCATTATCCTGTTGGAACTTCCATAAAAGTGGCATATTATCCTCGGCATATGGTAGCAACACCGTCTCCAATAGATCCTTGTACACGAATCTGTCCATTATTCCGTCAATACGATGAATCGGACCAACACCATACCATTAGGCTACCACCTCCATGTTTCATAGTTTTACATGTGTACCTGGGATCGAATTCTTTGCCTTTCGGACGACGAAAATTCCTTTTAACATCATTTCCAAATAAATTTATCTTGGTTTCGTCACTCCAGAGGATATTACGCCATTTTTTCTCACCCTCCGGTCCGCACCAGGTTCTACGATCTAGTGCAAATTTTTTCCTCATCTGTAAATTTGCCGACCGAAGCAAAGGAACCCTGCGAGCAATCCTACCTGGTAGGTTTGCTATTGCTTATCGTCGCCGAACGGTCCGTGATGACACAATATTCCCAATTTCGTTGGCAATCGTCCTGGAAGACTTCAATGGGCCAACTGAACCATGCGATCATCGGTCTAGATGATGATTTTCTTGGTGCTCCGCGAGTTTCACCAATTCGGTTTTAAGGCATTGGTTACGAAGTTGTGAGATCGTTTCAATAGCCTGGCAATGGATTTATAGATTTTTCCTTCATCTCGAAGTCGTCGAATGATCCTTCTCTCCTCCGCACTGCAGTGACGCCCACGGCCCATCTAATACAATTTTAATGGTTGTTGAGTCACCATTTTGTTATATTTTCCCAATACCTTTCTTTCTCCAACCAAATAATTATCTTGATAAACTACAAATTACTGTTATGGCTCATGCACCTATTTTATTGACCAGTCGCTTTTGCAGTCTAAGCAATAAAACAATCCACAATTCTTCCCAGAAAGCTAATTAATTCCGCGAATTAGCCCAATTCGCACCGAAACAGTGCGACCACATTAAAAAAGTATAGTTCCCTCATAAAAAATATGTTTATATCGATTTAAACCGAAATCTTAAAAAAAGCTTCACACCTATTTTTCTGTCCAGGTGTGTATAATCGACATTGTAGATGTAGATTTCAGATGTAGCAAAGAAATGTAAAATATTTTAAAATTTTCAAGAATTTATATACTGACGAGTACGGGAATAAAAGTAGAGTCGCGTCCAGAAGCGACTCACAAATTCCTTTTCGTTTTAAACTTTCATTTCTCGAAAAAAAAACGAGAAGGAACGTGAGTCGCTTCTAGTCGCGACTCTACTTTTATACCCGTACTCAGTCAGTATATAAACTTGTGAGCTTATAATTGAAATTGTAAAAAAATTTTACATTTTACATTTTTTTGCTACATTTGTTAACTACATCTACATGTAAAATGGAGATAATACATCTAGAACAAATATTCTACATTTACCATTTAGATTCTACATCTCCTCCGCTAGGGGTTACTCGCGCATTGCACAGGGCAGAGTGTGTGCGAGCGAGACAGAGAATGAATAGCGTCAGCAGCGCCAGAGGAGGTAGGGAAGCAACTGAAAATTAATTTCTTCATTCTGGCCATAATAATGATCCGATCTGTACCAGATTTAGCAATTTGGTAGATATTGTCATTCTTAACGATACTGCGTTTTTAGTTTTATCGTATGTTTAAAATTGTGGATGCCACAGATTTTCGTCCTTTGTGAAGGCGGAAGGGCGGGGCGAAATTTTGAAATACACTTGTAACAGTGTGATATCACATGAGTATGGAAAAAAATTTCGTTGCTCTAGCTTTTATAGTCTCTGAGAACGAGGCGCTTATGAAGACGGACAGACGGACAGACGGGCGGACAGACAGACATGGCTCTATCGACTCGGCTATTGATACTGATCAAGAATATATACACTTTATGGGGTCGGAAATTTTCCTTCTCTGCGTTACACATCCACTTTTACCACAAATACAGTATACCCCTTAACTCTTTTTGAGTACGGGTATAAAAAGACATGGATTTTTCTGCCGTCGCTGCCAAAAAAACATGCAAGAAGCAAATTACCCAAGACCAGCCCAATATCCCTTGCTGGCTTTGCGAAAGCGTAGTGCACGCAAAATGTGTAGGGATCTCGGTGCGTGTAGGAGATGCCATTTCCCAAAACAATGGCCTGCACTATAGTTGTGAGGAATGCCGTACTGTGGAAAACGACATGCGTTCGTTCATGAGGCAGACGTGGAGTAGCTTCAAAGAGCTGATCATGGGCTTTAAACAGCAATATGATCGGTTCTTGGCCATTGACACTCAGTTCAGCAGTTTGCAGCTGCTGGCTGAGTCTCCGAGGCGCAAGAAGTCTACTCCGTGGGACTTACAAGTGCCGACTGCCTCGCGTCCGCCGGAATCCGAAAAAATTACTCCGACCACTCCGTCAGTGCAGCAGTTGATCACGTTTGTTACTCCAAGGGCAACGATCGCTGCTGGTGAAGCAGATTCGGGACCCGAATGCATCACTTCGGAGAGTATGCAGGTAGATATGTATGTCTGTAGCGTCCGTGTCCGTCGAGTCCGCACCCAGCTCCTTAGCTATCCCATCAGTTTCGCTCCCACTAGCTAATAGATGTCCTGGACCACCTGATATTGGATTTCAAGCTACCTTCTTTCTAGGTCTCAACGAGTTCTCTTCAAAAATTCCTTTTCTTCACCTGTTGAGGTTACTTCTTGAGTACCACAGCCATCTAGGCCCCCTATTAACAAATTCTCGAGTACTCATGTATGCGGTTGATGTTAAACTCTGTGTCCAGTACAAGGACATTTAATTTCACTCTCGCTTGCAATCCGATCTCAATAACTTTCAGTCATGGTGTTGTGCAAATGTGTTACACCTAAATGCCTCGAAATGCACAGTTATGACATTTCATCGATCCAGCCCCATGTTCGCTCCTTACACCCTTTGCGGTGGTTCTATTGAGAGAATTACATTGGTTTGAATTACATATCTTGGTGTTAAACTAGACCCCAAGTTAAAGTTTTCTGAACACATTTCCACCATGGTAAAAAGGGCCATGGGCGTGCTTGGTTTTATAATAAGGTGGTCAAAGGAGTTTGACGATCCCTATATAACAAAGACTCTCTATATCTCGCTTGTTCGTCCGATTTTAGAGTAAGGTAAAAAAAACTTTTTACTTTCTGCTCTTCGTGGCATTTTTAGTTGTGTTTAGCTTTGATTTTCCTCGAATATCAGTCTAACCCCTATCTTGCCTGCATGTTCGCGATCGGTTCGGTAACACGCGTCGCGCGTCATGCGGCAGCGCCCCCGGTCGGTTGGGCGGGAGGAGGGACTGCGGTTCTAGCCTGGGTTCCGCGCTTAACAGGCTTCGGCTTGGTGTCCTATGGGCACTTGATGGTGCAGTCATTGTATATCAACGTCCAGACAATTGTAACGAACCTTTTGTCCGCCTTGCGTGCGCGAGGCGTACTCAGCGGCTGGCGGGTTCGTTGCAACAAATTTGTATGTTGCCTGGTTGACAAACTAAAAGACTGGGTTGGGCTCGTTTTCTCGCACACTTGTTCTTTATTGGTATCTTAGGACTATCCTTAGGCGTATCTTACGCTATTCTTTGGTTTATCACCTGGGTGCGCCGATGCGTCCTGCGGCCTCTTCACGATCACCTCTGCGACTCTAGGGATCCCCAAGCGTGGCCATAGGAGAATGGAGGAGCACCGACAGTCTTTCGAGTTTCTCTCGAGTTTCATACACTTTCGGCTGACTGTCCCTTCTGCTATAGCGAGCCCTCCTTTTATAGCCTCTCTGCACCGCGGCCGCGGTCGTCGCTGCCTAGCAACAACGGGACTCTCCTCCACATGGCGCCCGTACTTTTCCATCGGCATTTCTGATGCTCTCCACTGTCTTCGTAACGGGACCGGATCGGTGGCGTGATCGCATGACCATATATGGTCGTGCGCTGGACCACTGCCGGTCCGATCCCAGCATCCCGCCTCTCCTCGGTGCTCCTCCATTCTCCTATGGCCACGCACCCCCCCGTTCCCTTGTTCTCCCCGCCTTTGCGAAGAGAGGGAGAGAGCCAATTCGCCGTTATCCGTCCGTCGGATAACGCGGATGGCTCGTTAACCCCTTAGGGTCCCTGTGAGTGAGGATACCTTTCCTCACACAATAAATTGATGAAGCCGAATGATATGCCTCAACCGCCCAAAACAGCCTTACAATTTCGCACAAATTAGCGGAGATGGCAGGGAAATCTTCAGCTAGGGGTCAGCTAGTTTGAGATTATCAGGCATTGGTCAGTCCTTTGCGTCCACGCAGCCTCAGCGTCTGGTTGCATGTGAAGCAGTGTGTGATGCTTGGCCTGGCAATGCTCTTGCTAGTTTTGTTTTTGCTAGGACTTGTTAGCATAGCCGATTCCAAATTCTTCAGCATCCGATATCTCTTTTCTCCTCCTCTGGGTTCTCCTCCCATTTTTCCTGTGGTTTTGTCGTCCAATTTCCTGCACACTATTTATATCAGCAAGCCATCCGAAATCTCTTGAGGTGTAGCCAAGGTCTGAAGAGCACGTAAGTGAGCTTCGAGCTTGTCGCTGAGATCACGTAAACAGCTGGCGGAGCCCTTAAATGTAACGTCTTGTCGTAATGTTCCTCGAGAGCGCCAAGGAACGAATAGTGTCCAGCGCCATATATGCATCCACTAGAATTTTTCGATGATTGCTTTTTATGCACCATTGTCGAGAACATTGAGTAAACTCTGGCCAATCCATGGAGCTTTCACTACAACGAGGAAGCTGCAGCTCGGGCAGTCTAGAACAGTCCAAATCATAGCCAAACGACGAATGCTCCTCGAGTGGTTTAAAAACCACTTAGCACGACAAAAAAAACAGTGTCAGTGGTAACCGCAAGCAAAGAGATTAAAGCCAATGCACGTAACTGTGCATCTGTGTGACCTGTCCGATTCTGCTTTGAATGCTCTTCTCTGTATTGGTGAGTTCACTGCACTGATCGAATTATCGTGAATGGATTGGGAATTAAATAGACAGCAATGTAAGTTGGTGTTTATGCTCTGACACCGAGTTGTGCTCAGAGCGCCGAGAAACTGATAAGGTTTGCGATTGTTTAATCCGTAATTGAGTGTTTAATTAGTTGACACTGCAATTCAGATGATCAACAAGTTGTATGTGGGGATAATGGGTTTTATCCCCGATCGGCCAAATACTTATTTCGAATAAATAAAAAAAGGCACATCTTTCATGTCTTTATAATTAGAAGAACTAGTAAAACCGTTTATGTTTACTTTACCTTGATTAACTTGTTCAAACGATGGTTGCTGATGCATTCGGTACATTAATGGTCGGGCTTGTATAATGATTAGTAAATATTAATTTTAAAACATTGTATTACAATATGTTTTTATACCCGTACTCAAAGAGTTAAGGGGTATATTGTATTTGTGGCAAAAGTGGATGTGTGTAACGCAGAGAAGGAAAATTTTCCGACCCCATAAAGTATATATATTCTTGATCAGTATAAATAGCCGAGTCGATAGAGCCATGTCTGTCTGTCCGTCTGTCCGTCCGTCCGTCTGTCCGTCTTGTTTGACGCCGCGTTTTCAGAGACTATAAAAGCTAGAGCAACCAAATTTTGTTTCCAGACACTGAATCAAGTTTCTTTCCAAATTGTGCCACGCCCCACTCCGCCTTCGCAAAGAACGAAAATCTGTGGCATCCACAATTTTGAAGATACGATAAAACTAAAAAGGAAGTATCGTAGAAAATTACAATATCTACCAGATTGCCAAATTTTTATTATTATAGCCAGAAATTAATTTTCAGTTGCTTCCCCCCCCTCCTCTGGCGTTGCTGACGCTACTCGTTCTTTTTCTCGCTCGCACACACGCCCTGTGCAATGCGCGTGTGCCCCCTCGCGGAGGAGATGTAAAATATAAAAAGTAGATGTAGAATATTTTTTCTACATGTATAATATAAATTTTAGATGTAGATGTAGTTAAAATATATTGCAAAAAATGTCAAATGTAAAATTTTAAAATTTCTATTTAAATTTCAATCATAAGCTCACAAATTTATATACTGACTGAGTATGGGTATAAAAGTAGAGTCGCGACTGGAAGCGACTCACGTTCCTTCTCGTTATAATTTGTTATTTTTAATACCTAAAGCTCTTAGTTATTTGATTTGTATTAGCGGCTTATTCAACACACACAAACATTTGCAATAATCTAGTTAGCATGTGCCAAGGTAAATGAATCTTCACAAAATCTGAACATTATTGTTTTTATTTGCATCCAAAATGAGTTTTTATAAATTGTGTTCTATTGCTGTGTTCCTCCGACAATGCTATCGCATCTAGAGAATTGAAGGATTTAAAAGGAGAATTACTGGTTTCCGTACCTAAGGAGAAAAGTTGTGAAGGAAATAATATAAATATATATAAAGCTTGAAGTTTGAAAATACTATCTTACCAATGCTAGGATCTGACCAATCCATTGCCATATTATGCAGAATGGCTAGGGCAGTAATTGATTGCTTTACTGAACCAAAAGACCCAAATACCTTACTCCCAAGAATACCAAATCGAAACATCAATATATTAAGGCATTTTTTCGCAGAGGCATATGTAACCGAATGGGCATGGTTATAAAGCTCTTCCTGTAGACTTTGTGGAATTTTCACTGGAGTAAAGAGGCATGAAGAACAGGAAAACGATTCATTTCCCAAGAGTATACGACCACGAAATTCGTTTTGCTCGAACCGCTCCTTTATTTTTGATAAGGAGAACATTTCTGTATCGGTGATTGGAGAAACTTCTTCTAGTAGTCGTATATCCAGATCTCTTATTTTATGGTCCGCATCACAAACAAGTTGTATATGAACAGTGTTCGTTTGGGATCGCCTTACGTCATCTGTCGCATAAACTCTTGAATCTTTCGATTGAAATCTTACTCTTGTCTGTAGAAGTGTACCAATCACTTGCGGCATATTTGACAATTCTTGAAACGAACGCATCATTCTTTCCTTTTCGGAAAGTGTCGCAGGCATTCTTATGTAGCGCGATGCTTTTGATGATAATACCGAAGCAATGCGTCGAGTGATTTTTTTCAATGTTCTTGGGCTTACACCATGCGCCATTGCTGTCAATTTTGGATGCTGTTGAGATAAGCAAAAACATATATAAACATAAATAAATATAAACATATATATTTTGTAAATAGGTAGTAGCTATTTGTAATGCACTAGTTTAGTGGGCCTGTGGCCCAACCTATTAATGCGTCTCAAAATCAAAGAAGCCGCCTAAAATGTATTCAATACTACAACTCTACCTTAGATTATATTGGATTACAAAATCCAATGTAAACTTCATGAGAGCTTCAACGATGTCAAGGGAAAGGAATGTTTTTGACCCTGCCCCAAGCAAAGATAAAACTCATCTGCCCCATACATTCAAAACCCGTATAATGGTATTTGATGTCTCCCGACCTGCGGTAACCGTCACTTCCAAACACACATATCAACATAAAAAAAATATAAGAATTTTCTCTTCCAAAATAAAAAACGTATACGCGTAATTGGAATATACGCATTTCCATCGTAATTCCTTAAAAATCTCAAAGGTCGCTGTTACAACCCGTACAACCGCTTAATCCATTCCGCAATCTGAAAGTGTACCACACAAAAAAATTGTACACTGAACTCAGCCAATTGCGCTATCTAAAACAAAATCCCTAGGATCTAAAAGTTGTAAACTAACTGTAAAATTGCAAAATTTCGTGATACGATTTTTGCAAAGCTCACTTAAAAGAGCAATCTGTTTTATTTAAAAGAGATTTATCGATAACGAAATCGGGCTGCCACAGCTGTTCGGATAAATCCACTATTTGTTGTTTTAAGATCCAATTCTTAGGTTGGTTTATATACAAATTATTTATAATAAGGGCACATGATCAATTGCGTTGGTAATAGTGTCAAATTCATGTCAATGCATCAATCAGTCATCCATTTTTTTCCTTTTGCAATTAAGACTCGTTTTGATGTATTAAAAGTAGTTTACTTTTCATTTCGGCGAGCAATTTGCTGACATTTTGAAAACGGAAAAACATTGCGTTTCCGAACGAATGTATTTTTCCGTTTTCAAGTAAATCGGAAATTTTTTGCGAAACTGATTAAGTAGGGATGAGCATGAGTAAGTCTAGGACTTTCTCTCTTGTATAAACAATCATTTTATTTTTCAACATAGTCTTATTTTATCCTTTTTTTTAGCATTTCTCGAATTTTTTTTTCCCTTCCAATAATAAGATTTGTTAAGGTCCTCAAAATATACATTTTTTGTGAGATGACTTCACCATTTGACTTAAATCTCTTTCCGCCGATCCATTTCTTCTGGTTTGGAAACAAGAAATATTCACTAAGGACTAAGAGAATAGGGTGGGTGAGGAGTTCGTTGCCTAATTCATGGATTTTCGCAATGGAAACTGCACATGTCTGCGCCCTTGCATTGTTCTGGTAGAAAATATTTTTTCCTTTGCCATATGCTGTAGTTTCTTTTCAAATCCTCATTAATCGATTGAATAAGTTGACATATCCTAACCTATTGTCTATTGTCTATTCGCTATTGTCTGTTTTACCCTTTCTGAAGGTAATCAATGTGGTTAAAACCGCGAGCATTCCAGACCATTATTGGCTAAAAACCCCACTTTGGCCGGCCTCTTTTGCCTAGAATCACCCTGAGGAACCCACTGGTTTCACTGGTTTGGTCTCTCGTGTGATGTGATGGATCCACGGTTTATCCACGTTTACGAACGGCGAAAAGACTCGTCCTTATTGTGGTTTAACAACGCCAAACACTCCTTCGATGTAGGCTTACGAGATCGTTTGTGCTCGATAGTGAGGAAAGCTTTCTCATACCCAACTGATCATTCAAAATTGAAACCACTTAGCCATGTGGTTGCCTATGGCTTCCAGAATATCTTGAAAATTCAATATTCGATCGGCCAACACCATATCGTGAATTTTTTGCAATTTCTTCGGGTATAGGACCATAACTACGCGTCCAGGATTCGCGTCATCGTTTGTGCTTGTACGGGCACAACGAAATACAGTAAACCAGTTTTTTACCATTGGAATCGATGGAGAAGAGATTCCACAATATTTAGAAAGCTTTTCCTTGGTTTCAGTGGTGGGTTTTTTTTCTCAAAAAACAATGCTTAATCAGCACACAAAATTCGCAATTATTCCTTTTTCTCAAAACTCGAGGCAGGTTGCTATTAATTGCTGTAAATCAGAAACAAAATGGCCAATATACTTAAAATTTTGACAGGAATCAGCTGATAGATGCCTTTTGACAGAAAATCATTGCCATATCAATTAAGAGGCGGGTAATCAAAAAGTCCTGGACCTATTGAACAGCACTCGTAGGTACATAGGCTATTAAAAAATGTTTGACACTCTAATACCACCAAAAATTTTGAAATCGAGATTTTATTATTTGTATGAATCTAAATCCCATACCGAAATATCCCATGCAAAATGTACAAGTATTCTTCGATCTATTTGTGTAATTGTGAAAGATTGGCATCAGGCAGGCTTCGGATTTCACTTATTGTTGCGCTTTACGTTTTCAGCCAAAAGTCATACTTCCTACCTCTACCTCTACCTGGATGCACCATTACTGTTATCCTGCAGGGACAAAACTCCGTGGCAGTTGTAGGGGATCCTGCAAAGCTTGGACCAGCTGCGAAGCACCTCTTCCCTTACACATGTCCGACTTGGCCACCAGGAACATATAATTTCTTGTTGCACAATCTCCGTTGTCGTCCGTTGGTCCCGCATTTAACTTAAAATAGTAAATATTAAATAGATATTGTCCCTGACCCTTAACAAAAGTTGCTAATCATCAGAAACAGTACGTTAAGTAATTGTACTTTATTGTCTGTGAAATTGTTTTACAATAAACCTACATAATCAAGCAGGCTCCGGTTTTCACATTCACTTTGCGTTTTACTTTTCAGCCAAAAGTATGACTTTTCATTCGAGGCGCTCTGGAATCCACTTTTATGAATTAGTTTACTCTTTGTACAGTTTAGCGCGAAATTTACTGCTGGTATACCCACACGTTAGTGCCAGCTCATACAAAAAGGCCTCTGTTATGTTTAACAGAGACTTATCGATAGCCAAATCGGTCTGCCACAGCTTTTCCGAGCAATTCACTTTTTTGTTTTTGCCCTAACCAAATTTTGCAGATCCAATTTGGACGTTGGTTTATAAAAAGGGCACAAGCTCAATTGCCCAGTTAATAGTGTCAAATTCATGTCAATGTATCAATAAGTCATCTATTTTTTTCCGGGACTGTAATCATTATAAGTTTTATCCAAAAAATTATACAATAATGATTAATTTTAATTTTTATTGACTCACTCACAACATAATGATTAATTTTGAGTTATACTTCATAGCTCAGAAAATAATCATTATTCTTTGAGTTTTATTTTTTGCTCAAAAATAAAACTCAAATTGTAATTTCGGCTTTTCCTTAGGGAATAAATGGATATATTATATTTATTCTTACTCAATACGAAAAGACAAACCACAACCATCAACTTTTTTATGAAAAACATTTTTAAGAAAAAATTTTTTTTTGCTCAAAAATAAAACTCAAGTTGTAATTTTGGCTTTTCCTTAGGGAATAAATGGATATATTATATTTATTCTAACTCAATACGAAAAGACAAACCACAACCATCAACTTTTTTATGAAAAACATTTTTAAGAAAACATTTTTTTTAATAAATTTATTTATTTATATTTAATTTTACAAAAAGTAGCTTCTCTACTGACTCCGAAGACAGGTTGCCCCTCAGATCCGATAATATCAATCGGAGTGCAGAAAACGCTCTTTCGACACTGACTTGCGTTGCAGGAGCAGAATGCACAACTTTGGCCAGTTGATATAAATTAGGATACTGGAATTTTTTTCGTTCCCAATATTGCATAATATTCGAATTTATATCAATTGGCTTTGGGCTATAATTGTCGATTTCTAGATAAGCTATTTGCAATTTCTTGTCAATTACTTCATTTTCCTCATCGTCATCTGAAACTATCTCAATAGAATTGAGAAATTCATTTAGGAGAGAGCAGGTATTTGATTCATGTAGATCTGTGTTCTCTGCCTGAGAAGATGTTGATGTCTGTTAGTTGCTTATGCATGGGGTTGATACGTGGTTAATCTAAATAAATAATATAAAATATAAAAGTATAAGTACATTTATACGATAGTCTTATTTACCTATTTACTTACGTTTTGGTCCACATTATATATTCTTAGCATAAGTTGTTTAAGGTGAACCCTAGCGAGCAAAAGTGTTAAGGGAGTTTGCTGCAGTACTCTTCTTAGTCAGTCGGGCGCGGTCAGACGCAAAGTATAGCCGAAAAGAAAATGAACGAGACTTATACCCAGTTGATGGTTGTGGTTTGTCTTTTCGTATTGAGTTAGAATAAATATAATATATCCATTTATTCCCTAAGGAAAAGCCAAAATTACAACTTGAGTTTTATTTTTGAACAAAAAAAAATTTTTTCTTAAAAATGTTTTTCATAAAAAAGTTGATGGTTGTGGTTTGTCATTTCGTATTGAGTTAGAATAAATATAATATATCCATTTATTCCCTAAGGAAAAGCCAAAATTACAACTTGAGTTTTATTTTTGAACAAAAAAAAATTTTTTCTTAAAAATGTTTTTCATAAAAAAGTTGATGGTTGTGGTTTGTCATTTCGTATTGAGTTAGAATAAATATAATATATCCATTTATTCCCTAAGGAAAAGCCGAAATTACAATTTGAGTTTTATTTTTGAGCAAAAAATAAAACTCAAAGAATAATGATTATTTTCTGAGCTATGAAGTATAACTCAAAATTAATCATTATGTTGTGAGTGAGTCAATAAAACTTAAAAATTTTCAAATCATGGTGGAAATGAAGAGATTATCATTTAAGATGAATGTTAGTATATATCTCGCAGTCTTAAAGTTTCTTTAACTAAATGATTTTTTTGTTAATAAAAAAACAAATAATCATTATTTGCAGTCCCTGATTTTTTTCCTTTTGCAATTAAGATTTGTTTAGTTGTATAAAAAGGCGTCAGTCACAGCTCATACAAAATACAAAATGCTTAATAGAGATTTGTTCGGATGAATCCACTTCTCGCCTGTCAGCGGAAAAGTAAAACACTTGCTATCTCTTTCTAGAGCGAGTTTGTCTCTGAGTGCCGAGATATTAGGTTGAAAATGTTTATGGTCAATTTTTCAGCTATTTTCCTCTCCAGGTCCTAAGGTCTTTGGCTCGGGGACCGGGACCTGGGCAATTCGGCATGTATGTGTGTGTGTACACAGTAGAGCCCTGCACGAATCCACATGATTCAAAAAATCACAGTATACTCATGCCCCTTCAATGCGTTCGATCATTACGAATCACCCCTTCAGTCCGATTCGAATCACCCGAATCACTAAAAACCGGATCAGAGTACTGCGAATCAATATCAGCTAGATTCGTCGCATGATTCAAAAACTGATTCAAAACATACTACGAAGAATCTTCCTTTGTATGCGTGCACATGTACAGTATTACGAAAAAAGCGAACGCACAGAACCAAATACTTGTGCATTTTTTGACTGTATTTGTAACCGAAATTGTTGTTTTCTTACTCAAAGGAACAGGCGCTGCCACGTCGCTGCCGGCACACGTTCCAAAAGGCAGCGACCCTTCGTGTGGTGTGGCTTCGGCAATGCGACTTCGGCTCTTGCGGTCGCAGTGTAAAAGCAACAAACCGGTTTCTGCCGCAGGCCTCACTAAAAAAACATGTCAGAGTGTGTGTGCGAGCCCTGCTCAAAGGCAAGATCTTATGTATGCGTAGCACGTACTGTTGACGTATACACACAGGCACAGAAAGGCACACACACAACTACAGATTTCCACCCCGAAAGCAAGGCAAAAAACCGACAAATTTGTGTATTGCTTTCTCGTTCTCTCTACCTGAAAATCAAATGGAGAGTAAAAGAGAGAAAAACTGAACTGTTCGGATCTCACAGTACAAAATTATGAATCGTGATCCGTTCGGTCCATTTTGGGCAAATGATTCGAATCACTGAGAAAGCCGAATCGCTGATTCAATTTGATCGGACGAAGTGAATCCCGAATCACTGCGAATCGATTCATTTGCCCGTTCATGCAGGGCTCTAGTACACAGACACGACAAAATTTTGCCAATTTTTACGTTTCGAAACCGCGGTTTTAATTTTTTAGTTTCCAGGTTACGTAAATGTGTGTCTGCCACGTATTCACACATACTGTGCTTGTGTGTGGGCTCTACAATTTTCGGCAGCTTGAACTGAAATTTGTTATTTTCAGATTTTCAAGTTTTGAGGGTTGTTTTGCAGCCAGCGACCGAGCTGACCTTCCGCAGCATATGTGAGGAATGGGCTGAGAGGGAGGGGTTGGGCGTGGGAAATAAATAAAATATAAAAACGAGAAGGAACGTGTGAGTCGCTTCTGGACGCGACTCTACTTTTATACCCGTACTCAGTCAGTATATAAATTTATGAGCTTATGATTGAAATTTAAAAAAAATTTTAAATTTTTTTGCTACATTTGTTAACTACATCTACATGTAAAATGTAGATAATACATCTAGAACAAATATTCTACATCTGCCATTTAGATTCTACATCTCCTCCGCTAGGGGTTGCTCGCGCATTGCACAGGGCAGAGTGTGTGCGAGCGAGACAGAGAATGAATAGCGTAAGCAGCGCCAGAGGAGGTGGGGAAGCAACTGAAAATTAATTTCTTTATTCTGGCTATAATAATGATCCGATCTGGTTCAGATTCGGCAATCTGATAGATATGGTCATTCTCTACGATACTGCGTTTTTAGTTTTATCGTATCTTCAAAATTGTGGATGCCACAGATTTTCGTCCTTTGTGAAGGCGGAAGGGGGCGGGGCGAAATTTTGAAATACACTTGTAACAGTGTGATATCACATGAGTCTGGAAAAAAAATTTCGTTGCTCTAGCTTCTATAGTCTCTGAGAACGAGGCGCTCATCAAGACGGACAGACGGACAGACAGACAGACAGACAGAGACTCGGCTATTGATGCTGATCAAGAATATATATACTTTATGGGGTCGGAAAATTTTCCTTCTCTGTGTTACACACATCGACTTTTACCACAAATACAGTATACCCCTTAACTCTTTTTGAGTACGGGTATAATAAAAGCTGATATTTGTTTTATTTACTTGAAATTTCACATTTATTTACATATACATATCGCTATTTTAGACATGTTTTGGTGTTTACGATCCATATATTTACATTTATAGATGTTTTTATGTATATATGTACGTATTCAGGAAATTGGTATACCTGGTCGAAATAAATATTGGGACACTCCATTTTTTTTAAATAAAATCGTAAATTCTTTTTTCTTTCTTTTTTTAAATTTTATTTGTAAGTATGGGGAACACATGAATTGAAATAAGATGCATTTTTTTTTAAATTACTGGTCCTTTCAGAAAAAATGTATATCTTTATGTTTGCCCCCTTAGAAATAAATATTGGTACACTGAATTGAAAATAATTTTTTTAAATTTTGTAATTAGAGGTAAAAATGTATTTTCTTACTTAATAGTGGGTATTGCCTCCATGCTTTGAAATTACTTCAGCCAAGCGTTTAGGCATTGAAATTACCAAATTTTGAAGTGTTTTCTTGTCTATTTTGGCCCATTCTTCGATAATTGCCTTTTTGAGCTCGGCCAAATTTTCAAATTGTCGACCATTGCTATAAACATTGCTCGAGAGTATTCCCCAAACATTCTCCATTGGGTTTAAATCGGGACTACATGCAGGCCACCCCAAAAGATCAATTTTTCGGTCCGCAAATAACTGCTTTGTCGCTTTTGACACGTGGATTGCAGCGATATCCTGCTGAAAAATCAACTTTTCCTCCCAGTATGTTTCGCTAAAAGGTATTAAACGTCGTTCATAAGGCTTATGTACATCTGAGAATTCATTCGTGATGATACGAAACATACAGGGGATTTCCCGTGGTGTCCAAATGCAGCCCATACCATAAGCGAGCCACCCCCGAAATTGCGAGCATAGCATGACTTGCGTTCACGGCGTGTATCTCTCCAGTACATCATTTTTCCGTTAGGACCATCCAAGTTGAACTTTTTTTCGTCACTGAAGATAACGTTTTCCCATTCATTTGTCCAAAATTTGTACTTTTCTGCAAATAGCAAAGGAGCTGTTTTATGCCTTGGTAGAAGCATAGGTTTGCGTACCATTTTTTCATATTTAATGTTATTATCAGAACTTAGTATTTGCTGAATACGACGGAGACTGATCTTAAGAGACAGTTTAGCCTTTATATCCCGTGAACTAGTCGCTGTATTTACAGCTAATTTCTTTATTTGTCGTTTTGTTCGGTCAGACACTGTGCAAGGTCGCCCCCTTTTTATTGTTTTATTATATGCTTCCGGGTTTTTAAAAAAATTTTGAGCAGTATTCTTGCTATTTTTAGCTATATTGGCTATTTTGCGAATGCTTTTGCCTTCCTTGCGGAGATTAAGGATAATATTTTGCATATTCTTCGACAACTTATGTAACTCCATTCGCCATTTTTACTGTTTTACGTGTCGCACTGTATTAAATTGACATTTATTTAGTCTTAGTTACTTCAATTTACTTGTACACAGATAATAAAAATCAAATACTCACCTTTATTTACGAAAAACTTAAATAAACAGTCAATTACCACAACTTTCTTGATGGTGTACCAATAATAATTTCCTACTAGGAAAAAAACACATTTCAAAACACTGTTTGGGAAAAAGTCCACGAAAAAAAAACTCAAACTTTTCACTTGCTGTTAAGTTTATGATATGCAAGCACATTCAAAAAAAGTTGTGTGTCGTTACCAATGCTTACCAGGTTTTTATAATTTAAAAGAATAACTATTATAAGTGAGTGTCCCAATATTTATTTTGACCAGGTAGGGGTAATCTTAAAATTATTTTCAAGGTAACTTTTAGAAATAACGTAAGTAAACTTTTTGATTCACTTTAAATACATACATACAGATTTATGTTTTAAGTACATACACGCATGCCTTCATGCACACATACATACCTCAGTCCCACCCCAAAATCGAATCGCTGTTAAAATTTGCAGGTCTATAGGTACTTGCTCTCGTTCCATAGGTTCATAACAATCAATCTCGAGGTCATCACGAACAATTTCAACAATACGGCGTATGTTTTCCTTGGTGTACCGATATTTTTGTCGGAATTGGTGTTCGTTTATATGAAATAGTGGGTTAAATCGAATATGCTGTTTCCTTCTTGAATAGTTAGCCATTCCTTTTATTATATCAGCCGAAAACTGATATCTTCGTAAGTTTTCGACAGATTGAAAGTCTTTTAAAGACCGTTCAAATGATTCTATGTCTTTCATATTTTTAATTATTATGTCACCGCTTTTCTATGTTTGATTTTTAAGCCGGGAAGCCAGCACCACGGAAGCTAAAAAAGCTTGTTTTTAAAAAACTGTGCCAGGAATATTTCGTTCACGTCCCGGGCTTATGTATGAACAAACTCCACAGATTCATATCGATAGTTGGCCTATCGATAGCGAGTGAGGACTGAGAGATTAGCTAATACACAGCTACATGTAATGTTTATGGTGCATTAGCCGAAAAACTGGAAAAATAAAAAATGCCTTATACCCACTGCAACTCAGCCCATCCAGGGGCAGCGATGGAAATTTTTTATATATGTGAAACACCGATTAACACTGGCACAAACCCACCATTCATGAAACACGTGATGCATCAAATTCGGTGAGAGGGAAAATTAGTTTACTTTTATAATTAAAATAAATATAAATAATATGGCAATGGTTGTGAATGTAATTCAGCAGAAAAACATATTCTTGCAAAAAACTAATTATGTTGCAGGGCATTAATGATGATAAGGACTACTTTGAGGAGGAGGAGATATTATAATGGATATTTTTTTAAAACACTGAAACGTGTTCATTTGTGACTGCTTCTTTTAAATTCAATCAATGTTTTATATACAAATATATATGTATGCTTTGTGTTTTTAAAAGCTGTTCATTGGCATTTTGGGAGAAAGATGTAGCTGAAAACAACGATGCGTTTTTTAATGAAAATTTTGTTTTGCCATAGCATTTGGGCTGTTTCTCTGAGTACAGAGTGCAATATCCTGCATGAGTTTTGCAGAGCATTCATTAATGAATTTCCAGAGGATAATCTCACTTCCGAGTTTTTGTGCCTCATAAAATTCTGAAATATTATATGTTTTTTGTTTCCATTTTCCCAACAGTTATTCAGACAGGCTCCGGCTTTCACATTTACTTTGCGTTTTACTTTTCAGCAAAAAGTATGACTTTTCATTTCGAGGCGCTCTGGAATCCACTTTTGTGAATTCGTTTACACTTTGTACTGTTAAGCGCGAATTTACTGCTGTTATATAAACGCGTTAGTGCTAGCTCATACAAAAAGGCCTCTGTTATGTTTAACAGAGACTTATCGACAGCCAAATCGGGCTGCCACAGCTGTTCGTAGCAATTCACTTTTTTGTTTTTGCCCTGCCCAATTCACTTTTTTGTTTTTGCCCTGCCCAATTTTTCAAATCCAATTTTGAGGTTGGAGCCTGCCTGAAAATATTCGGCATTCAGGGAAAGGAGTGTTTGAGAAGCATCTAATAGCCTTTTCCCACACAGCACATCTATGAGGAGCGGTGGGAATTTTTGACAAATGTGAAACTCCAATTCCCACTGGCACCATCCACCATCCATGAGAAACAGCTCATGCTCATAATTGCGTGCGGAAATTTGTTTACGTCTTTAATTAAAATGAATATTATTAATATTGCAATGGTGCATGTGATTCAGCAGCAAAATATTTTGCTGGACATGGATGATGATGATGAGGACAACTTTGACGAGGAGGAGATATTATAATGGATATTTGTTTTGAAAACACTGAAGCGTGGTGCGCTTTTTAATGAAAATTTTATATTGCCATAGCATTGTGTACTTTGGTCTGTTTTTCTGAGTACTTAGAATAGTCAAAAGGCTGTAATCCAACAGCGCAATTTCCTGCATGAGTTTTGCAAAGCACTCATCATAAACGATCCCAAAGGAGAGTCCATAAACCAAAGATTTTACAATAAAACAAGATGCGTAACGAGGAAGAACGAAATGTATGACTGCAGAGCAATATTTCAAGAAATCTAACTCCACACTTGCGCTACACAAAATGTATTCCATTTTTAGATTCTCGCTCGGAGCCACCTCTCGGCTCGATTTATGTAAAGCGTCGTATTTTTCTGTTACATACAAACATACACATCCATGTGTATGATTGGGTGTGCTCTCCAATTTTTTCCGTTTGAATCCAAATTTCGTATTTCGTCAAAACGGCTCAATTCTTAATGATGAAAACGAAACTAACGTCCTGTAACTGCTTACGAAAGCAAATACGAGCGATGGTGCGATGGTTAAGCTGTTTGCCTATGGACAGTGTGAGCCAAGTTCAAGTCTCAGCGAAGATAAGATAAGGTGATGATTAGTTCTTTTTTTTTTGCGGTATTTTTATTTTAAAATCAAACTTATTTAATGTTGAATAAAAATTGTTTGGAAAAAACCAAAATTTCAAATAAGAAATATAATAGCCACCGAAAATAATAATAATTTTGGTAGATTAGGTAGATTCTAAATAGGTTAAGGAAAAAAAAATAAATAAAAAACTTGTAGTGAGTGTGGCTTGAACTCGCTGCTCAGCTTCGTTTATCAGCCAGCCACTTAGACCGCTACGCCACGGATATGTCAAGTGGAATCCTTTGTTGCGACAGAACATACCAAAAAATGCACTCACACAACCAAGCGCTCAAATACAGACAACACAACGCACACATAGAAAAATCGAAAATCCACATCGAAAATCCACGCTAAAAATTTCGTGTGCTTTTCAATCGTATGGGCGTTACGCATCTTGTTGTATTGTAGAATCTTTGCATAAACTATCTCACCTCCGAGTTTTTGAGCCTGAGACAATTTTGATATATCAGATGTTTTGTTGTTGTATTTTTCCATTTTCCTGTCTGTCATTGTTTACATTTTCGTAGTGAATTCCGATTTTTCGTTGTGAATTTCTATTATTTATAGCGTTTTCACACTCCATTCACCACCCCTCATCCATTTCTGGGATTTCTGGGATCTATTCCACCATCCATCTGGGATGTTCCTAATTTGCACGTTTCTGTTTGGTATTTTTTCGATAATTGTCAACCATAAATAATAGACATTCACAACGTAAAATTGGAATTCACTATGAAAATGTAAACAATGACAGACGGAAAACGGAAAAAAACAACAAATAAACATATGATGTCAAAATATTCTCAGGCACAAAAATCTCAGAAGTGAAAGTTTTTTGGACTACCCTCTGGGAATTTGTTTATGAGGAGTGTTTTGCAAAACTCATGCAGGAAATTCACACTGTTGGTTAACAGCCTTCCGACTATTCTGTACTCAGAAAAAACAGTCCAAGGTATACAATGCTATGGCGATATAAAATGTTCATTAAAAAGCGCATCTTTGTTTTCGGCTACATCCGCTTCTAAAAGTCCTATCATATATATTTGTATTTAAAAGATTGATTGGATTTTGTAGAAGCATTTAAAAATTACCACGCTTCAGTTTTTTCAAAAGAAATATCCATTCTATTATCTCCTCCTCGTCAAACTTATTCACATCATCAGCATCCATGTCCACCAACATATTTTTCTGCTGAATCACATGAACAAACATTGAAATATTATTTTATATTTTAATTTTAATTATAAACGTAGCAAAATTACCCCGAACGGAATTGTGAGCTTCAGCTGTTACTCATGGATGCTGGAAGGTGTATGGTACCAGTGGGAGTCGGAGTTTCACAACTGCCAAACATTTCCATCATCATTCCTCATAGATGTACTGTGTGGGGAAAAGGCTATCATACCCTCTGCACACTGAGCCCATCCCGGAGGAACGGTGGGAATTTTTGATAAATGTGAAACTCCGATTCACACTGCAACCATCCACCATCCCCCATCCATGAGAAACAGCTGATGCTCATAATTGCGTGCGAAAATTTGTTTACGTCTGTAATTAAAATGAATATTAATAATATTGCAATGGTTGTGCATGTGATTTAGCAGAAAAATATGTTGCTTGACATGGATGATGATGAGGACAACTTTGACGAGAAGGAGATATTCAGACAGACTCCGGTTTTCACTTTTACCAAAAAATTGTATTATACTTTTCAAAACGAATAGTTAGGCGCTGCATGATAAACATAACAGAGGCCTCTTTGTATGAGCTAGCACTAACGCGTGGGTATAACAGCAGTAAATTTCGCGCTTAACAGTACAAAGTGTAAACGAATTTACAAAAGTGGATTCCAGAGCGCGTCGAAATCAAAAGTCATACTTTTTCTGAAAAGTAAAACGTGAATGTGAAAACCGGAGCCTTCCTGATTATAATGGATATTTGTTTTGAAAACTTTGAAGCGTGGTCACTTGTGACTGCTTCTACTAAATCCAATCAATGTTTTAAATATAAATATATATGCTATGTCTTTTTAGAAGCGGTTCACGACATTTTGGGAAAAAGATGTAGCCGAAGACAACGATGCGCTTCTTAAGTAACATTTTATATCGCCATAGCATTGAATACTTTGGGCAGTTTTTCTAAGTACAGAATAAACAACAATAGACAATTTTGACATATCAGATGTTTTTTTGTTGTGTTTTGTCATTTTCCTGACTGTCATTGTTTACATTTTCGTAGTGAAATCCGATTTTTAGTTGTGATTTTCTAATAGACTATGTCCATTATTAATGGTTGCATTTAACAATGTTGAGCTACTGAGCTTTTTCAGTAGCGGTTTAATTGAATTAATAAAGAGCCGAGATTTTTGATTTAATCTATGTTTATTGATATTTGTTAGCGGCAGTACGCGTTTGTATAATTAGGTGTAAGTATAGACCGAAGGTCAAGGCGATCGCTACCAGACTGATCGCAGGGCCGGCGGACCGAATTGCCCGTGCCCTAATGCAAGCGAGAGAGAGAGACGAAAGAAGCGATAGAAGCTCGGGCTGCTAAGCCGAGTACCAGCGATTGATACACAGAGAGAGTGGTAGCGAAGGCGAAAGAAAGAAGCAAGCGAGGTGCACATATAGACCGCGATTCGTATGTCAGCAATTGACTGAATATTTGCGTATGTATATATGCGACGACAGAAAGTGCGAGAGATAGCAAAGGCATAGCTCGGCGCGGCTCATTAGCCGAGCACGAGCGGTAGATGACGAATGAGCGAGAGCGCTGCTTAAACGCAGCAGGTGCAGCAGCAGCACGGAAGCAGCGACGTCGCGCAGAAGCGCTGCCGGGCTAGGCATATACGTTATGCTGCCTGACCCGACATACTCCCCCCGTTGGAAGCCTGACTTTCAACAGCATCCTTAAGGGGAAGGAGGCAGAGTTTATTGACGGCTCGCTTGGTGATTCCAGTTGGGGTCTTCAGAACAGCGACACGGGCAACGCCATCTCTTCCAGGTATCAGCTCGACTACCCTAGCTAGTGGCCACTTCATGGGAGGAAGGTTCTCATCCTTAACAAGAACCACATCCGCGACTGCCAAACTAGGTTTCGGCGTGCGCCACTTTGAGCGCTGCTGCAGTGAAGTGATGTATTCTTCCTTCCATCGGGACCAGAAGATCTGCTGCAAATATGAAACGCGCTGCCATCCGTTCAGGCGATCGAAGTTTAGCTGAGTTACGTCAGGCTCAGAGAACGAAGCCGGAGGTCCGCCATTCAAGAACTGAGCTGGAGTTAAAACGTCCAGATCGGCAGGATTCTCTGAAATGGATACTAAGGGTCTTGAGTTAATAACTGCCGTGATGTGGCATAACAGCGTGCGCAGTTCCTCAAATCCAAGCACCGAGGTGCCTATAGCACGGTGGAAGTGGAACTTGGCCGTCTTCACAGCAGCTTCCCACAGACCTCCAAAGTGCGGGGAGCGTGGCGGTATGAAGTGCCAGTCAATAGACTCAACCAGACAAAATTCCAAGACTGCCTTCTGGTGGTCGTCGCTGAGAAATAGGCGCTTTAGATCTAAAAGCTCATTCCTGGCGCCGACAAAATTGGTTGCGTTATCTGACCAAATTTGTCGCGGCTTTCGTCTGGTGCATATGAACCGCTTTAGGCCGTGTAGAAAAGCGACTGTAGATAAGTCCTTGATTAGCTCCAAATGAACAGCCTTAGTAGCAAAGCAAATGAAAACACAAACGTAGCATTTGACTGGAGCCTTGTTGCGTGCCTCTGGCTTGTAGAAAAACGGGCCACAAAAGTCGACGCCTGTGATCTCAAAGGCATGAGAACCGTCGAGACGCTCCTTCGGAAGATCCGCCATGATGTGCTCCAATATTCTAGGCTTCGTTCGAAAGCATCTTACGCACTTGTTTACTGCCTTGGTTACAGTCTTCCTCCCCCCAATGGGCCAATATTGGGATCGGATTAATCCAAGCAGAGCTCGAGGTCCAGCGTGCAGATTCCGTTCGTGAAAGTGAGTGATAATTGCAAGAGTAAGGGGATGGCTGCTGGGCAAGATGATGGGATGACGGCCATCAAAATCCAACGAAGAATTCTTCAGTCGACCATCAACTCTGAGTAGCCCAAAATGATCTATGAAAGGGCACAACGATGCAAGTGAGCTGGATGAGGAGACTACTCCCCTAGGGCGCAGTGACTTCATGTCCTCCCAGAGCTGCGTACGCTGGACCAGCCGCACCAACGACTGGGTTCCATGCTCAATGTCAGAGACGGTGAGTCCAGGGCGCCGAATCCGGTTGCAAAATTTGTAAACGTAACCAAAAATGCGTTGCAAAGTAGCAAAGGAGTTCGCATACTTGGAATTAGATACAATGTCTACGTAGGGCGATTGTACCAGGAGCACCTTCCGACGAAGCTCCAGTGTTGGCTTATCAGGTAGCACAGTGGGTGGCCAGTCATCAGAGGAGCCACAAAGAAAGGGAGGTCCATGAGCCCAAGAGGTACTCGCTCAACTCTACTGGAAGAGCCCCTCGCGAGATAATGTCGGCCGGGTTCAAAGATGTTGGAACATAGGGCCATTCCATTTGAGAAGTCAGTTCCTGAATCGTTGCCACTCTATTTGCGACGAATATGTTGAATCTGGACGGCTCGTCACGAATCCAAGAGAGAGCAACAACCGAATCACACCAACAGTAACACTTTCCTTGAAATACCTTCATCCCGGCTACCTCTGATATGAGGCTAGCTAGCAACTCCGCTCCACAAAGCTCAAGCTTTGGTATAGTAAGTGTCTTCAATGGAGCAACACGAGATTTCGCACAAAGTAAGTGACTGCTAAACCGCTGACCTTTCGACACAATATAAATGCAGGCACCATAAGCCTCAATGCTGGCGTCGCAAAATCCGTGAATTTCTAGCTTGGAATTCGGAATAAGCACGAATCGAGGAAACTCATAACGCCGAATCTGGCCAAAACTGCTACATATTTCATGCCACGCGGTGTTCAGTGCTGATGGCAAGCTTTCATCCCAGGACAACTTCTCCTTGCACAACTGCTGGAGAAAGATTTTGGCCTTTGTAATGACAGGTCCAGCTAGTCCAAGGGGGTCGTAGAACCGCGCTATTGTTGATAAGACGGAACGCCTGCAGGGGTGCGAAGATGACTGTAAGGCCGAAAACGAGAATAAGAGCTGATCAGAAACCGGATCCCAGGCAAGTCCTAAAGTTTTGGTGAAATTGCTGCCATCGTCGAACTTCAAAAAGGTTTCCTTGTCCCCTTCCGGGACTCCATCGAGCACAGCAGGCACGTTCGAACACCATTTCCTCAATCGGAACTGACCCTTATCCAAAATTCCAGTAGCTTGCTCACGAATGTGTATAGCCTCATCCTGAGAGCTGGCTCCAGATATTAGGTCATCGACGTAAAAGTCACGGCGAAGAATCTCAGCCCCAACAGGAAACGCTATCTGCTCATCCATTGCCAGCTGATGCATCGCCCGCACTGACAAATATGAGGCAGGCTTCGTCCCATAAGTAACGGTGTCCAGCTTAAACACACGCAAATCCTCTTGCATGGAATTCCTCCACAAAATACACTGCAAGTTACTATCCTCGGGTGAGACCCTTACACATCGGTACATCTTGCAAATATCTCCCGTAATCGCAACTGCATAGACCGAAATCGAGTAAGAATATGGAATAGCTTGGGTTGGATTACAGGACCGGCCATTAAAACGTCGTTCAGGGAATAGCCAGATGAAGTTGCTGCGGATCCATCGAAAACGACCCGAAGCTTGGTAGTGGAGCTATCTTCCTTTGTGACGCAATGGTGAGGCAAAAAATATCGGCAGCAGCTGATTGACTCGGCAGGAACCAAAGACATATGACCTAGATCAAGGTACTCGTTTATGAAAGCAGCATACAGTGATTTTACATCAGGACGGCGATCCAACTTCCGTTCAAGGGATAAGAATCTACGAAGAGCTTGATGGTACGATTCTCCCAAGAGATCCAGATTGTATTTTGCTGGCAGCCGAACACAATAATCACCGGTTTGCAATCGGCGAAAATGCTGAACAAAGTGAGCTTCACAATCTAACTCTTCTTTGGAGAATTTACTATGGGTTCGGTGCAATTTTCTACCTCCCAAAACCGTCGCAGCAGAACCTCAAGTCTCTCGTCTAGGTTGTCCTCAGCATCTACGGACGGAGCGCGCGAAACCATTAAAGAGGACCTCCCCTTTACACGGGAACAACCTCTAGATATGACCCATCCCAAGCGAGTCTTCTGAATTGATGGTAATCCTGGCAATAGCTTGACCTGACCAACACAGAGGAGTTCGTAAAACAAGCTGGCGCCAATAAGAAGATCGACACGCTGAGGTCTATAAAACTCTGGATCAGCTAGTGGCAGGTTTGCTGGAATATTCCAGTTGCGAGTGTCTATTCCGAAGCTTGGCTGCCGGTCGGTTATGCTAGAGGCTACGACAGCGGTGATGAGAGTTGAGTATTCCGATGAACGAGAGTGCAGGCTAACGTTGACCGAAACTCCATCCGTGACAAAGGTAGAATCGCCTATTCCTGATACTGAAGTCGATGATTTAATTTTTCGAAGCTGAAGCTGATTTGCGAAGCGAGAGGTAATTAAGTGTAGTTGAGAGCCGGAGTCAAGCAACGCTCGACAGGGAACAAAAACTCCGGAACGATTTTTGACCAAGACTGTTGCAGTGGCTAGCAAAACAATATCATCACTGAGACCCTGGGCAATAAGAGCAGCAGAAGTAGATGCGGGTATAGATGGCTCAGTGGTATGAGTAGCCGCGGTAGACGCTGAAGCGGAGGACTCAGTGATGGGATTAGACGACGCAGATGGAGACGAAGTTTCAAGTGTCACAGATCCACCTTGGGCTGCAGTATCTTCAGGGCCTCCGAAATGCAGAAGAGTGTGGTGCCTGCGCCCACAGGTACGGCATTTGCTGGAGCTGCATTGACTCGATCGATGTCCTGTTTTGAGGCAATTTACACACAGGGAAAACCTCTGGCTTCTTTATGGCGATTTGTGGGAGACAGTGCTATAAACTTGGAACAATGATTGATTTCGTGAGCGCTGTCATTGCACAGCACGCAGGTAGATGTATTTTGGTTAATGGCAACAAGTGTGGATTTAGAATGGTTAGGTTTTCTACTCCTGCCCACCTGACTGCTCGGCGCATAGGTTGCCATAGCGAAATCCACTGTTTCCAACGTCCTGCATCGCTGCTCCAAAAACGAGGCCATGGACTCCCATGACGGAATCAGGTTGACGAAGGCTGTGTCCTCTAAACGTTCCTCCCACTTGGCTTGAGTCGCTGGATCAAGTTTGCGAAGCAGCACCTGCACAATGATGAATCCTGCGATCTGCTCAGGAGTGCCCATAGCCTGCAGCGCCCGAATATGGGCGTTGAACTTATCAGAAATCTGCCGCAGCATCGACACTGACCCATTCTCCACAGCCTGTAGCCCCATAATCTCAGTAATGTGCGCCTGAAAAACTAACCGACGATTATTAAACCTCTTTTCCAATAAATCCAATACTATATTATAGTTGCTGTCCGAGATTTCCAGCGAACGAACTGTCTCCAACGCCGAATCACGCAGGCAAGATCGCAGATGCTGGAACTTCTCAATGTTGGATAGGTCTGGATGATTGTCGATGATGGTGGTGAACATCGAGTAAAAGTCCGTCCAATCCGCATAGCCTCCGCTAAAACTTGGCAATGTTATAGGAGGAAGGGAAGATCCTGGCCTACGGCGAGGTAGTGGCTGAGAAGCGGCAAAACCAGCAGTTGCATTTGCTCCCGCAAACGTAGAATGCAGAGGCATGTATCCGCTAATCCTAGCGATTTCACGCATGATCGAAGCCTTGAGAGCACTGGCAAGTGTTTCAAAGCTGTCGCACAATCCACTATGAATCTCCGTGCAGTCCAATTCTTCAAGCTCGTTGTGCAATGTCTCAAATTGCCCATTCAGCTTCTCGATCTGCTCCAGCTTTACCAGTAGCATGTAATAATCACAGCTCGCAGCCTCATCTTCCCAAGCGGTAGTCAATCTCTTCACTTTGTCACATAGTTCCGTTGACTTAATCCTCAGAAAAGACACCCTGTTTTGTTCCCTGGTAACTGGAGCGTCGTTGGCAGCATCCATAGCAGCAGCGGCTCTAGAAACGTTCGTAGCGGGAAGAGGAACACAAAGCGCAACGTGCGTAATAAACGGGAACCTAAGGCGCGATTCATGTGTGCGCGGGCGGCCGATGTATATGCTTGTATGAAAGCTATGTGGTCGATGGCACGGGTTATGTGGTCAATGGCGCTGGATAAGAGCGGCGAGCGAAACCAGACGAACGAACGGCAATGTATATTATTATGTTTAAATGTGGTTTGTGATTGCACTGATCGATTATGTACAATCACGTCGGGGTCACCAATGTTGAGCTACTGAGCTTTTTCAGTAGCGGTTTAATTGAATTAATAAAGAGCCGAGATTTTTTATTTAATCTATGTTTATTGACATTTGTTAGCGGCAGTACGCGTTTGTATAATTAGGTGTAAGTATATACCGAAGGTCAAGGCGATCGCTACCAGACTGATCGCAGGGCCGGCGGACCGAATTGCCCGTGCCCTAATGCAAGCGAGAGAGAGAGAACGAAAGAAGCGATAGAAGCTCGGGCTGCTAAGCCGAGTACGAGCGATTGATACACAGAGAGAGTGGTAGCGAAGGCGAAAGAAAGAAGCAAGCGAGGTGCACATATAGACCGCGATTCGTATGTCAGCAATTGACTGAATATTTGCGTATGTATATATGCGACGACAGAAAGTGCGAGAGATAGCAAAGGCATAGCTCGGCGCGGCTCATTAGCCGGTAGCGGAAGATGGCGAATGAGCGAGAGCGCTGCTTAAACGCAGCAGGTGCAGCAGCGAAGCAGCGACGTCGCTGCCAAGAACAGCCGCTGCCGGGCGTAGGCATATACGTTATGCTGCCTGACCCGACAGACAATTATCGAAAAAATACTGCACGGAAACGTGCGAATTAGGATGGTCGCCAGTGTGAAAAGGCTATTAGATTAATTAAAACAAATCGCGTTTCTTTCCTACTCACCCATAGGAATATATAATATTTAACTGGAATTATACAAAATCTGGTGTCTTGATTTACTTGAGACTCGGTCATACTATTATTGTACTGATTAAGCCTAGTACTGAGACGCGCTAAATTTTCGGTCGACCGAAAGTGCTGTATATTCCGCTCGGTGCCTAGTGTGACCAAAGTGGTCAAACTGCATGCTCTACGGTTACACTGTTTTGGGTTTGTTTACAAACGGAAATCTGTTAAAATTTAATATGTTGTTTTAAAGCAAGCAGAAATGTCTTATTTGTGGGCGCTGTGGAGCTGGATGACGAAAATGCACACTCCAATATTGTATAAGTCCGATCCTGCAGGACAGATATGCAATCAACATTGTTTATATTTCCTTTTCATTGATGAAATTGAGTACCGGTTATAAAATTAATAAATAATAATATCCATATAATCTTTATTCATTCTACTGCCCTAAATAGATTACATTTGTCTTCATTATTTCACTTGTGTAGCTGCTTTCCATTTTTAGAGTGTGTGTGTGTATGTGTGTCATTTGGACGACGTAAAGCCTAGTACTCAGTTCCGAAAAAACAGCTCGCGAACAGAATCAGGGTTGATATTCGTATGAAACCGATAAGAAATTTTTTTGGTCGAAAACTGTTTAATAGGCTCTGTACGGAAGGCAGTACTCAGTTCCAGAAAAAACAGGGTCGGTATATACTAGAAAAGTATCCCATAGTATTTGCTGGAATTGCTGGTATCTTTCTACCCCCTGTAAAGTTATATAAATTGCATTTAATTTGCTAGCAAGTTCGAAGCAACCACTGCAATATGAGAGCAAAAAACAAAATGAGATATTGAAATAATGAACACAAATAGAAACTAATTAATGCAGCACTATATGAAGGACAATTATACGGATATTATAATATATTATTTTGATTAATTTTCATGAATATAAATCAAATATGGTTTTCAAACATGTTGTCCTCACGGTGGTCGGCACGGGCGGTGTCGCTATCTGCTGCTGCTGATAGTCAGACAAACTACCTTGCCAATAAAATATTGGGGAGCCCAGGATATGCCTGGGGAAGAGCGACCCCAGCCGAAGAAGTGCATTTCATTAACTTTTAACAAAACCAAGCATCTGTCTGAGCAGTGTAACCGTACGGTATGCAGTGCACACCTCTGGTCACACCACATGGCCGCTAGCGAATTATATGACATGAGTTCGCTACCAAACAGTTTTTGGATCTGAGTACTAGGCTTTAGTGGAAATATTTCACATTTCCGATCGAGATGGGAAAATACCATCGGTTTCTTTTCTAGTATGTATCGAATAGCATTTAGCCGGAACTGCGTAACCGATCTGCGAAACGCCTGCTGCGAAATTTTCGGTCGACCGAAAAACAGGGATGATTTCTTATCGGTTTCATACGAATATCATCCCTGATTTCGGTCGACGGAAAATTTAGCGCGTCTCAGTACTAGGCTTTACCATCGTGACCGAATATGGTATTTTATATACTTTTTGGTATATAATCAGCTCGGATTTTGCTCTATTGTATATTTTTGGTATATTGGTATATAATGGTCTATATGCTCGATTTTATGGTATCCCTTGGTATTTTCTGTTTGGCCACACTTTGTAATGCCATTTCGCAAGCTATTTTTTTGTTTTGTGATCGCATTGAAATTTCGCAAGCTATGAGCAAACAAATATATCGTGATGAGTGGGAGACCATCCCCGAAAAAAAGAAATGGCTTAGCAGGAGCGCCAATAAAATGGATGCCTACTGTAAAGCATGCGAGTGTGAGATCATGAGGCCTGTGTTTTCCGTAATAATCGACGAATCAACGGATGTTTCGTGCATTAAGGTCTTGGCATGCGCAGTCATGTTCTTTGACAAAGCAGCTCAAACAAAATTTTGTTTACCATCGACTTGAAGGGGGGAAAAGCAGACGATCTTTTTGCCGCACTAAATGATGGATTGCAAAATAATGGCTTTAACAGAAACAACATAATTGGATTTGCTGCAGATACCACAAATGTGATGTATGGTGAGCGGAATAGTGTTATGTCTAAGATAAGAGCTGTTAAAAAAGTCATGTTTTTTTTGTTAAATGCGTTTGCCATTCGTCTGCTCTTGCATCTAGTTATGCTTGCAAACAACTTCCTCGCAACTTGGAACAAACTATCAAAGAAGTGTATAACTATTTTGCAACAAGTTCAAAGCGTAGGCAGAAGTTTAAAGAATTTCAAACAATTTAAATTCTCCAGCTCACAATATTCATAATCATTATGAAATACGTTGGCTATCTTTTTATTCGTGTGTGTCACGCATATTAGAACAGTGGGATGTCCTCATCGCATTCTTTCAAGAGGAATGTGATGTTGATAACAATTTATCAGTAGAATACATTCTTTTAAATTGGAGAAATCCAACTGTAAAACTTTATTTATTATTTCTTGACTATAAACTTGCTTTAGTAAACCAATTCAACATAATTTTTCAGTCCAGTAAAAGCGTTGTTCACTATTTTTATAAAACAATGTCAGAATTTTATACAAAATTTTTTGGATTGTTATATTAAGGAAAGTTATCTTAACAATACAGATATAAACGCGATAGATCCAAAAAACGATTTGCATTTCTTACTATTAAAAGATATGTATGTATCTTGGAGTAAAGATGGCAACCGAACTTACAAAAAATAGTTTAAAAAAAAGAAAATAAATTAGCTTTTTTAAAACGCAGTCAATTATTTTTAATTGAATTATGCGTTCAAATTAAACAAAGATTGCCGTTACAAGATACGTTTCTTAATATGTTAAGTTTTTTAGGTCCGAAAGAATTTAATAATAATAGGTGCAACCCATTGCTAAAGTTGTACGAACGTTTTCCTGAGTTTGTTAATGATGCACAGGTGCTAGACATAGTACAATCGTACTATGAAAACAGATGACATAGTAAAAATTCTTTTAGATAAAAATCTAAATTGCGATACATTCTGGTATGAATTGGGCCAACTGAAAGATATAAATAATAGCTTGAAATATTCAAATATCTCGAAGTTTGCGCAATCCATGTTAATTCTGCCAGTGTCAAATGCGTCTTGCGAACGCATATTTTCTCAAATTAACTTAACAAAAACAAAAAGTCGAAACCGCTTTAAAAATGAAAATGTGTCAAAAATATTAAATATAAAACAAGCATTGTGCGAAAGCGCATGCAATCATTTTAAGCCCGATATAAAAATGAAAAATCGAGATCTCGAAAATTGTAATTTATGCAGCTCTGAAGAAGAAAATTAAATTATATTAAACTTAAGAATAGAAAAATGAAACTTTAAAGACTAAACCATGTTCCTCCTTTTGTTATTATGTGCTACATACTTAGTATAGCCACTAACCATACAGTATATAGATGTGCCAGTTCATACAACGAATGTGTTACAGAAAAATTTGCAGGTCCAGGTCCCCCGCTCTCATTGACTGTGCTCTCGGGGACCTGAGAGAGTAAGACTATGCTCTCAGGGGACCTGAGAGAGTAAGAGAGAGCACGGCCATGGTGCAATGCCAGTCGTTTGTCAAACGGCATCGAAAGAGGTTGTGTAGCGCACGATTTTTGTATGTCTTCTTCTTCCTACAAATAAAATTCTTTCTATTACTATAAATATTTTTAAAATTTTTTTGTATTTTCTTATACATTTTTCAGAATTATGAATTAAATGTCAGTATTTGATTTTCATTATTTCGATTTATTATTATTTATATTTATTTATTAGAGAAAAATGTTCTCGCCTGCCAGCGGGAAGTAAAACACTTTTCTGTCTTCTTCTTCCTCACATAAAATTCTTTCTATTACTATAAATATTTAAAAAAATTTTTTTTTATTTTTAAACATTTTTCTGAATTACGAATTAAATGTCAGTATTGTTTTTCATTATTTCGATTTATTATTATTCATTTTTATTTATTTATTAGCGAAAAACTGTTCTCGCCTGTCAGCGGAGAAGTAAAACACAGCTATCTCTTTCTAGCGCGTGCTAGTCTCTGGTGGCGAGATATTAGGGTTGAAAATATTTAAGGAGCATTTTTCGGGTTGGGGGGGGTGGGCGAATTTGTCGCATGTATGTTTGTAGTGTACACGAGACCAGGCGGCAAGATTTTTGAGTATTCGACAGAGTGTGTGTGTGAACTTCTTGACCGATGTGATTTGATTTTTTGAGTGAGGTAGACATAAATGTGTGTGTGCATATCCCTATGTGCTTGTGTGTGGGTTCTACAATTTTTGGCCGCTTGAACTGAAATTTGTTTTTTTGCAGCCAGCGACCGAGCTGACCTTCCGCATCATATTTGAGGAATGGGCAGAGTGGGTGGGGTTGGGCGTGAAATAAATAAAATATAAAAATAAATGCTGATATTTGTTTTATTTACTATGAAATAGCACATTTATTTACGTATACATATCCCTATTTTAGACATGTTTTGGTTTTTACGATCCATATATTTACATTTATAGATGTTCTTATGTATATAATATATGTTTCAGGAAATTGGTATATAAATATATTGGTAAACAAGTGATTTTAACTAAAATAATTTTATATACATGCATACCTACGTATATATATATGTATATATGATCTATGAATATACAAACATAAACTGCAGTACGGTCATCGATGTGTAAGCGACACACATCGATGACAACGTCATGCAGCTCGATGACTTTATATAGACGATATGGTAAAATATATGTATATATGTTAATGCTATTATACATATTTAATGTAACCTATATACATACTTTATATACACATACGCTGTATGTCAATACATGCAATGACATGACTTTGTCGATGACACATATCTGCATGTATACATTTGTATATCATATTTTTACACATACGCTATGTCATCGAGCTATGACGTTGTCGATGACCCGTACTGCAGTGTTTATATCATAGATCATATATACTTACGTAGGTAGCATATATAAATTTCAGTTAAAATGCGTTTACCAATATATTTATATACCAATTTCCTGAAACGTATATATATCATAAAAACATCTATAAATGTAAATATATGGATCGTAAAACCAAAACATGTCTAAAATAGGGATATGTATACGTAAATAAATGTGCTATTTCAAGTAAATAAAACAAATATCAGCATTTATTTTTATATTTTATTTATTTCCCACGCCCAACCCCACCCACTCTGCCCATTCCTCAAATATGATGCGGAAGGGTCGGTCGCTGGCTGCAAAACAAATTTCAGTTCAAGCGGCCAAAAATTGTAGAACCCACACACAAGCACAGTATGTGTGAATCGTGGCACACACACATTTATGTACGTAACCTGGAACTCCAAAAATTCAAAAATCAAAACCGACCTCGGTTTCGAAGCGTAAACATTGGAAAAATCTTGTCGTGTCTGTGTACACACACATACATGCCAAATTCACCCCCCCCCAACCCGAAAAATGCTCCTTAAATATTTTCAACCCTAATATCTCGCCACCAGAGACAAGCACGCGCTAGAAAGAGATAGCAAGTGTTTTACTTCTCCGCTGACAGGCGAGAACATTTTTTCGCTAATAAATAAATAAAAATGAATAATAATAAATCAAAATAATGAAAAACAAATACTGACATTTAATTCGTAATTCAGAAAAATGTTTAAAAAAATAAAAAAAAATTTTTTTAAATATTTATAGTAATAGAAAGAATTTTATTTGTGAGGAAGAAGAAGACAGAAAAGTGTTTTACTTCTCCCCGCTGGCAGGCGAGAACATTTTTCTCTAATAAATAAATATAAATAATAATAAATCGAAATAATGAAAATCAAATACTGACATTTAATTCATAATTCTGAAAAATGTATAAGAAAATACAAAAAAATTTTAAAAAATATTTATAGTAATAGAAAGAATTTTATTTGTGAGGAAGAAGAAGACATACAAAAAATCGTGCGCTACACAACCTCTTTCGATGCCGTTTGACAAACGACTGGCATTGCACCATGGCCGTGCTCTCTCTTACTCTCTCAGGTCCCCTGAGAGCATAGTCTTACTCTCTCAGGTCCCCGAGAGCACAGTCAATGAGAGCGGGGGACCTGGACCTGCAAATTTTTCTGTAACACATTCGTTGTATGAACTGGCACATCTATATACTGTATGGTTAGTGGTATAGCCCTGCACGAATCCACATGATTAAAAAAATCACAGTATACTCATGCCCCTTCAATGCGTTTGATCATTACGAATCATCCCTTCAGTCAGATTCGAATCACCCGAATCACTAAAAAACCGGATCAGAGCACTGCGAATCAATATCAGCAAGATTCGTCGCATGATTCAAAAACTGATTCAAAACATACTACGAAGAATCTTCCTTTGCATGCGTCCACATGTACAGTATGTATGTATATGTATATGTATATATGTATACAGGCACAGAAAGTCACAGACACAACTACAGATTTCCACCCCGAGGGCAAGGCAAAAAAACCGACAAATTTGTGTATTGCTTTCTCGTTCTCTCTACCTGAAAATCAAGTGGAGAGTAAAAGAGAGAAAAAACTGAACTGTTCGGATCAGACAGTAAAAATTATGAATCATGATCCGTTCGGTCCGTTTTGGGCGTATGATTCGAATCACTGAGAAAGCCGAATCGCTGATTCAATTGGATCGGACGAAGCGAATCCCGAATCACTGCGAATCGATTCATTTGCCCGTTCATGCAGGGCTCTAATACTTAGTAAGAATTTAAATGATACTCAATTATTTTTAAGGACTGGACTTCCATAATTTTAAAAAATTTAATCCAAATATTGATTTAGAAATATAAAATGAAATTTTAAAAAAATTAACTAATCTTTCGTAATAAGTCATTATTTTTGTATCAATATCTCTTATATATTTGTAGTCCTAATTGAAATATTCAGGCATCTGAACTGAAATTTTGTATGATATTTTAGTGGTATATTCTGAAATATGAAATAGTATATTTTAGTATATTTTTGACGGATAAATGGTAATTTTCGATTTGTCCGCCGCGGTCACGCTGCTGATTACTTAAGAGACAATAATACTGCTTATAATAAGAAAAATATGTTTCGAAAATGTAAATTTCCGATGATATTTGGTAGTAGAATCAATTTCAATGTAAATAGTTTGCGTTCCATGGCAGGCCATTCTAAATGGGCCAATATAAAGCATATAAAAGCAAAAAAAGACGAATTTAAATCGGTGCTCTTTGCGAAGACTGCGAAGCAAATTCGGCTGGCCATACAAGACGGAAATTCGACAGATCCAGCATTGAATCCCTTATTACAATCAGAAATTGATAAAGCTTTAAAGCAAAACATGCCGATGAGTACTATACAAAAAACTTTAAGCCAGTTTAAACAAGTAACACAAAATATAAAGAAGCACCGGTTGGATATCCGATATAAAAGGAACATATATATCATATGCACTATTTTTACCGATAATTTTCCAGCAGTCAAGATGGATGCAACGTCAACGGTAAAAAAATGCGGGTAATTGTTTAATTTAATTATAAAAAAAATTGTATATGCAAGTATCCGGTTTTTTTATTTTAAGAGGAAAATACGTAGATGTGGGACACATGTTTCAGGATTTTGGCTTGATACAAAGTCAATATGATACATCAAAGCTCTTGGATGGACAGAGCTTAGAAGACAGAGCACTTGAAGATGCAATTGCGCTCGAAGCTAACGATTTTCACATAGTTGACATAAGAAAAGGCTTTATAAATGTGTGTTAAGTATATAACCTTATTTTTATAGAATTAATTTTTACAGAATTTTTACAAATTTTTATACCCTTGCAAAATATTTGATATAAATTTTCGGTCCGAAAAACAGCCCAAATAAAAGAAAAATGTTTTCGGATATTTAGGAACATAATATGTATTATTTTCATTTATTTACTTTCAGTTTTTTTGCAATCCAGTCAGTGTATATAGTTTAAGTAAAACATTATCCAACATTGGATACTCTATTCAGAATTGCGAACACCTATATGTTTCAAACGTAAGATATGTTCATTTACTTAAGTAATTTGCTAATAATTTTTTTTTCAGAATCTGGTAACATTATCAATAAATGAAAGAGAAGCCTATGATATATTCAAAGAAAAGTTAAGGAATATTCCAGGGTTAGAAGATATTTATGACAATGTAGAATAGTATGTATGTACGTTAGAAGTTTCTTTATATTTTTGAAGGTGCCATATTACGTTGGAATTTATATTGCAATGAAATGAAATTGAAAAGATAATACTATATAAAAGTATTATTCAAGAACTCCACCAAAATCAATTTAAATAAATAAATAGGCATACAAAATAAATTAAATTTATATTTTAGGTCTGAACAAAAAGTCTCAACTGAATATTTGTTTCTCACTGTCAGCTTCAGTAAAGAGATTTTAAGAGATTAATTTTTAGATCCCGGTCGCCAGTTGTTTGTTTTGTGGATACCAGTCTGTCGTTGCATCTGAATTTTGTGTCGACTGCACATAATTGTCACGTTTACCTTGGAGTGGCGTTAGCTTCGGATTAATTCAAAAGCAGAAAGTGTGCTGAATCTGCAGGTAGAAGTTGGAAGAGTTCGCGAATGACTCCAGCCTTTGGAGCAGTGATGAGTCGCAGAAGAAGGATGCAAAACTTACAAAGTCCCAGATCCTATAACCCTATAAAGTGATTTCCCGTCGCTATCCGCGCTCAACCGAGGCCACAAAGCGGCATAGCGTCTTATCTCCTGGCGACATATCTCCGCGCGGAGATATGTCGTTTCAAAAACGAGCGTTATGCATTGACTAAAATTTAAAATAACTTCTTAAACTTATGTAAATATCAGAGCTCGCAAATAACAGTTGACCGGTTTTCTCTTTGCGGTCTGCTCGGGAGTATAACCGAAAAACCCATGAACGCTTGCTCTCTCTCTCCGAGCTCGCTTATAAAGAGTCACCAGAAAAGCTGATAAGTGGAAGGGTCAGCGTAAACGGTATTTTTTGTGTATAGTTTGTTTTTGTAGTGTCTGCAGCTGCATACAAACGCAAAAGACCTTTATTTTCTTCGCTCGCGACAAAACGGTCTTCGAAAGAGCAGAGCAAAAAGGAATCAAAAAAACTGGTTTTGGGTTGAGCAAAGACCGATTTTTTCGAGAGCCGATGGGAACGGTTTTGCTCTGACTTTTTGCTAAAAGGTTCTGAAATAACAGTTATTTTCGGACAACAACAAACGGTCGACTGTTACTTGCGAGCTCTGAAAAATATACATGTATGAACTTTTTTATAATTACGTATATATGTATTTATATTATGTAAATATGTATTAACTAATTTAATTTTAAGTATCTGCATATGTACATATGTATGTAATTAGGGCGGCGCTTATTTTCGAAATTTCTGAATTTCAAAGGTCTCAGGGTCTTAAAATGTTCCTTTTGTTATGAAACAATAAAATAAAAAGTTTTGGCCCGATTGGAATACGTTTAGAGGTGCAAAGTTGAGGTCAAAGTTAAAAAAATACGATATTTTGACAATGTTTGTATGGCAGCTATACCTTTTATCCCTCTGATCGGACTGATTTTTGTATATGATTAAGAATATGAGAATATTACTCTTCTCCGAATTTCAGCTTAATTGGTTTATATTTAAGCCCACAAAAAATAGTTAAAGCACGACATTTGTACACCTAGCGACAACAACTTTGTCACACATTTATTGTCAAACTATTTACAACCAACATTATTGTGCCATTCTAAAGGATCAAAGTACTTTGGAAATATTTAAAAATTTAAAAGTGGTAAATGATACCGCCGAGCGAGCTCTTAAACTTAAGACTATAATCAAGTACTTACAACAAAAGAAGATGAGTTTCAGAAGTTGCTGAACGTCGCAAAATAATATTCTAGTCAATATCCATCGAGAAATAAAAGTTGAGAATAAAAAGTCGAGTTTGAACTCTAAACGTATTCCAATCGGGCCAAAACTTTTTATTTTATTGTTTCATAACAAAAGGAACATTTTAAGACCCTGAGACCTTTGAAATTCAGGAATTTCGAAAATAAGCGCCCCCATAATGTATGGTCAACATTCAAACATACATATGTACCTCCCAAAATAAAAATATTCATGTAAAATTTATACGAGAATTTTCTATATGAAAAATTCTCTACCAAAATACCCAAATTTTTCGGCCCACTGTTTGGTGGTTCAACACATCGACATATCTGCTGTCAAAAAATGTATGGGAGATATGTCGCCAGGAGATATGTCGTTACCCCCTCAAAGCGTGTCCTTGGTGCGGCGGTTTAAGCGTCTCCACTTAATTGCTCAGATCGAAGCAGTGATGCCAACTACTCGTCACAAAAACTGTAAAAAACCAAACTAAAAACTGAAGTTTTGATTAGAAAAAGCAATATTAAAAATTACACATGATTTGAAATAAACAAAGTTTGTGAAAGGCACTTTTCAGACTCTTCCCCAGTATTTACGGTTTTCACTTTCCCAAAAAAATATGATTTACTTTTCAAAACGAAAAGTTGGTCGCTCCCGCATTCGTTAAACGCAAGAACGCCGAAATGAAAAGTAAACGGCTTTTTATACAACTAAACAAATTTTAATCGCTAAAGGAAAAAAATAGATGACTTTTTGATGCATTGATAAGAATTTGACACCATTATCTGCAAAATTGGTCAGGGCAAAAACAAACAAGTGAATTGCACCGAACAGCTGTGGCAGCCCGATTTCGGTATCGACAAATATCTGTTAAAAATTAACATAAACATCTCTCTGGCCCTAAAGCGTGGGTATAACAGCAGTAAAATTTGCGCTTAACAGTACAGGAAGTAAACCAATTCACTTTTGTGGATTCCAGAGCGCCTTGATATGAAAAGAATGACTTTTTGCTGAAAAGTATAACGCAAAATGAATATGAAAACCGGAGCCTGGCTGATAATTTTTTTTCGACAACAAATTTGCCGATCTGAGAACTGGACTTAACAAATTTGTAGACAACTGAGTAGAGCATGCACACCGGGTCCCACTCGGCCGTTAGAAAAATATATGGCAGGTTTTTCGTATCTGAGTACTAGGCGGAGCTAAAATACAAAATTTTGTTGCAGGCTAGTAATCTGATCAACTCAATTTCCCGTCGACTGAAAGTGCCATATATTTCGCACGGAGCAGAGTGTGATCAGTTGCGGAATGCTCTACGCTACAGTAATAAAAGTTGTTCTTTCGCGGGTTTTCCATTACGCCCAGTTTTCATTCTCTATGCTTGTTTTAGGACTGCAGCAACAAATATAGAGTCGTAGGCGACGCAAAAACTTATTCCCCTCGCACAAGCGAATAGTTTCAAAGGGAATATCAATAATACAATAACCAATAGTATGTATTGGGCAAGACTAGGGCTTTTTTCTACAGGACTGGGACCGACTGCGCTTTGCTGTTGCCGAACAGACGAACACAAGAAGGCAGCGCAGCCTCGGTCAGAGGCAAAAGATAGCCTAACAGACAGTGTAACGATAAGAAAACCTCCTTCTATTGTTCGACAAAAAAATATAGCCGGCCTTTAGCAGAAAAGCAATTAAATACCAAAACAAAAACACCAATACATACTGAAAAAGCAACCGATAGTATTTTCTCATCTCGAGCAGAGTATAGAACTATTCTATGAAGCCTAGTACTCAGACGCGCTAAATTTTGGGTCGGCAGAATGTGCTATACATATTCCGCTCGGTGCCCAGTGTGACTAATGTGGTCATACTGCATGCTCTACGGTTACACTAAAACTAAAAGTAACATTTAACAACATTTCCGTTACATCTACAATAAAAGACGAACTGATTATATTTCAATTTTAGCAAGAAAACTATTTTATATGGCTTTAAAGACATGGATAGGGTATCAAATAGTTTATATATTTATGCATCGAATAGTTTATACCAGACAGCCGAGCTATTTATACGATATATGTTAACTATAAAGTACAGACTTTCCAAATCAGAAAAACAATTTTTAATTAATTTAATTTCGATTATGGAACGACAACGCAATTTATGGAAAAACTAGAAATATACTTAATAAACTCTTAACAAAAAAATATATTCTTAAAAAGATTGAAGACGCGGAGGTCGTTTCATTACTGTGTCAGATTGAATAGCTCGATTCCAAGACGATGTGCAAGAAGTGATTGCAAGATCAATACTCTATTCAGAATTGCGAACACCTATATGTTTCAAACGTAAGATATGTTCATTTACTTAAGTAATTTGCTAATAATTTTTTTTTCAGAATCTGGTAACATTATCAATAAATGAAAGAGAAGCCTATGATATATTCAAAGAAAAGTTAAGGAATATTCCAGGGTTAGAAGATATTTATGACAATGTAGAATAGTATGTATGTACGTTAGAAGTTTCTTTATATTTTTGAAGGTGCCATATTACGTTGGAATTTATATTGCAATGAAATGAAATTGAAAAGATAATACTATATAAAAGTATTATTCAAGAACTCCACCAAAATCAATTTAAATAAATAAATAGGCATACAAAATAAATTAAATTTATATTTTAGGTCTGAACAAAAAGTCTCAACTGAATATTTGTTTCTCACTGTCAGCTTCAGTAAAGAGATTTTAAGAGATTAATTTTTAGATCCCGGTCGCCAGTTGTTTGTTTTGTGGATACCAGTCTGTCGTTGCATCTGAATTTTGTGTCGACTGCACATAATTGTCACGTTTACCTTGGAGTGGCGTTAGCTTCGGATTAATTCAAAAGCAGAAAGTGTGCTGAATCTGCAGGTAGAAGTTGGAAGAGTTCGCGAATGACTCCAGCCTTTGGAGCAGTGATGAGTCGCAGAAGAAGGATGCAAAACTTACAAAGTCCCAGATCCTATAACCCTATAAAGTGATTTCCCGTCGCTATCCGCGCTCAACCGAGGCCACAAAGCGGCATAGCGTCTTATCTCCTGGCGACATATCTCCGCGCGGAGATATGTCGTTTCAAAAACGAGCGTTATGCATTGACTAAAATTTAAAATAACTTCTTAAACTTATGTAAATATCAGAGCTCGCAAATAACAGTTGACCGGTTTTCTCTTTGCGGTCTGCTCGGGAGTATAACCGAAAAACCCATGAACGCTTGCTCTCTCTCTCCGAGCTCGCTTATAAAGAGTCACCAGAAAAGCTGATAAGTGGAAGGGTCAGCGTAAACGGTATTTTTTGTGTATAGTTTGTTTTTGTAGTGTCTGCAGCTGCATACAAACGCAAAAGACCTTTATTTTCTTCGCTCGCGACAAAACGGTCTTCGAAAGAGCAGAGCAAAAAGGAATCAAAAAAACTGGTTTTGGGTTGAGCAAAGACCGATTTTTTCGAGAGCCGATGGGAACGGTTTTGCTCTGACTTTTTGCTAAAAGGTTCTGAAATAACAGTTATTTTCGGACAACAACAAACGGTCGACTGTTACTTGCGAGCTCTGAAAAATATACATGTATGAACTTTTTTATAATTACGTATATATGTATTTATATTATGTAAATATGTATTAACTAATTTAATTTTAAGTATCTGCATATGTACATATGTATGTAATTAGGGCGGCGCTTATTTTCGAAATTTCTGAATTTCAAAGGTCTCAGGGTCTTAAAATGTTCCTTTTGTTATGAAACAATAAAATAAAAAGTTTTGGCCCGATTGGAATACGTTTAGAGGTGCAAAGTTGAGGTCAAAGTTAAAAAAATACGATATTTTGACAATGTTTGTATGGCAGCTATACCTTTTATCCCTCTGATCGGACTGATTTTTGTATATGATTAAGAATATGAGAATATTACTCTTCTCCGAATTTCAGCTTAATTGGTTTATATTTAAGCCCACAAAAAATAGTTAAAGCACGACATTTGTACACCTAGCGACAACAACTTTGTCACACATTTATTGTCAAACTATTTACAACCAACATTATTGTGCCATTCTAAAGGATCAAAGTGCTTTGGAAATATTTAAAAATTTAAAAGTGGTAAATGATACCGCCGAGCGAGCTCTTAAACTTAAGACTATAATCAAGTACTTACAACAAAAGAAGATGAGTTTCAGAAGTTGCTGAACGTCGCAAAATAATATTCTAGTCAATATCCATCGAGAAATAAAAGTTGAGAATAAAAAGTCGAGTTTGAACTCTAAACGTATTCCAATCGGGCCAAAACTTTTTATTTTATTGTTTCATAACAAAAGGAACATTTTAAGACCCTGAGACCTTTGAAATTCAGGAATTTCGAAAATAAGCGCCCCCATAATGTATGGTCAACATTCAAACATACATATGTACCTCCCAAAATAAAAATATTCATGTAAAATTTATACGAGAATTTTCTATATGAAAAATTCTCTACCAAAATACCCAAATTTTTCGGCCCACTGTTTGGTGGTTCAACACATCGACATATCTGCTGTCAAAAAATGTATGGGAGATATGTCGCCAGGAGATATGTCGTTACCCCCTCAAAGCGTGTCCTTGGTGCGGCGGTTTAAGCGTCTCCACTTAATTGCTCAGATCGAAGCAGTGATGCCAACTACTCGTCACAAAAACTGTAAAAAACCAAACTAAAAACTGAAGTTTTGATTAGAAAAAGCAATATTAAAAATTACACATGATTTGAAATAAACAATGTTTGTGAAAGGCACTTTTCAGACTCTTCCCCAGTATTTACGGTTTTCACTTTCCAAAAAATATGATTTACTTTTCAAAACGAAAAGTTGGTCGCTCCCGCATTCGTTAAACGCAAGAACGCCGAAATGAAAAGTAAACGGCTTTTTATACAACTAAACAAATTTTAATCGCTAAAGGAAAAAAATAGATGACTTTTTGATGCATTGATAAGAATTTGACACCATTATCTGCAAAATTGGTCAGGGCAAAAACAAACAAGTGAATTGCACCGAACAGCTGTGGCAGCCCGATTTCGGTATCGACAAATATCTGTTAAAAATTAACATAAACATCTCTCTGGCTCTAAAGCGTGGGTATAACAGCAGTAAAATTTGCGCTTAACAGTACAGGAAGTAAACCAATTCACTTTTGTGGATTCCAGAGCGCCTTGATATGAAAAGAATGACTTTTTGCTGAAAAGTATAACGCAAAATGAATATGAAAACCGGAGCCTGGCTGATAATTTTTTTTCGACAACAAATTTGCCGATCTGAGAACTGGACTTAACAAATTTGTAGACAACTGAGTAGAGCATGCACACCGGGTCCCACTCGGCCGTTAGAAAAATATATGGCAGGTTTTTCGTATCTGAGTACTAGGCGGAGCTAAAATACAAAATTTTGTTGCAGGCTAGTATCTGATCAACTCAATTTCCCGTCGACTGAAAGTGCCATATATTTCGCACGGAGCAGAGTGTGATCAGTTGCGGAATGCTCTACGCTACAGTAATAAAAGTTGTTCTTTCGCGGGTTTTCCATTACGCCCAGTTTTCATTCTCTATGCTTGTTTTAGGACTGCAGCAACAAATATAGAGTCGTAGGCGACGCAAAAACTTATTCCCCTCGCACAAGCGAATAGTTTCAAAGGGAATATCAATAATACAATAACCAATAGTATGTATTGGGCAAGACTAGGGCTTTTTTCTGCAGGACTGGGACCGACTGCGCTTTGCTGTTGCCGAACAGACGAACACAAGAAGGCAGCGCAGCCTCGGTCAGAGGCAAAAGATAGCCTAACAGACAGTGTAACGATAAGAAAACCTCCTTCTATTGTTCGACAAAAAAATATAGCCGGCCTTTAGCAGAAAAGCAATTAAATACCAAAACAAAAACACCAATACATACTGAAAAAGCAACCGATAGTATTTTCTCATCTCGAGCAGAGTATAGAACTATTCTATGAAGCCTAGTACTCAGACGCGCTAAATTTTGGGTCGGCAGAATGTGCTATACATATTCCGCTCGGTGCCCAGTGTGACTAATGTGGTCATACTGCATGCTCTACGGTTACACTAAAACTAAAAGTAACATTTAACAACATTTCCGTTACATCTACAATAAAAGACGAACTGATTATATTTCAATTTTAGCAAGAAAACTATTTTATATGGCTTTAAAGACATGGATAGGGTATCAAATAGTTTATATATTTATGCATCGAATAGTTTATACCAGACAGCCGAGCTATTTATACGATATATGTTAACTATAAAGTACAGACTTTCCAAATCAGAAAAACAATTTTTAATTAATTTAATTTCGATTATGGAACGACAACGCAATTTATGGAAAAACTAGAAATATACTTAATAAACTCTTAACAAAAAAATATATTCTTAAAAAGATTGAAGACGCGGAGGTCGTTTCATTACTGTGTCAGATTGAATAGCTCGATTCCAAGACGATGTGCAAGAAGTGATTGCAAGATCAACACTAAATCAAAGGACAGAGCGACAGATGAAGAGATAGTTAGCGAAAGTTGAGAGGTGCGAGATGAAGAATCGTGAGAACGGCTGCATAGGTATTAGAAGTGGACGCGGGCCGGGCTTCGTGTCCCGCGGGCCTCGTCATGAAAACTGCGGGCTTCGTGCCTCAAAATCGAGTTTGGCACGAAGTCGTGCGGGCTTCGTGCGTTAAGCCTAGTACTCAGTTCCGAAAAAACACCTCGCGAACAGAATCAGGGTTGATATTCGTATGAAACCGATAAGAAATTTTTTTGGTCGAAAACTGTTTTCTAGGCTCTGTACGGAAGGCAGTACTCAGTTCAAGAAAAACAGGGTCGGTATATACTAGAAAAGTATCCGATAGTATTTGCTGGGATTGCTGGTATCTTTCTACCCCCTGTAAAGTTATATAAATTGCATATAATTTGCTAGCAAGTTCGAAGCAACCACTGCAAGATGAGAGCAAAAAACCAAATGAGATATTGAAATAATGAACACAAATAGAAACTAATTAATTCAGCACTATATGAAGGACAATTATATGGATATTATAATATATTATTTTTATTAATTTTCATGAATATAAATCAAAGTTTTTGGATCTGAGTACTAGGCTTTAGCCAAAAGCCCGTTAGGCCCGAAAAGGTATATTTTGAATAGTATATTTTGTATATTCCCAATATATGTATCTGAGGGTCGGACGGTATATTTCAGTATATTTATAAGGATTGGACGGTCTATTTTAAATGACAAGAGGACCAGGCTTACAATTTAATTTAGATAAACTAATATTTCTGTATAAAAACATGTAACTGATTTATAATTAAGAAAAAAAAATTAATATTATTTATGTAATTTTATGCAGTTGTTAATTGTTGGAAGTATCGGGCAGGGCCGGGCCCCTTCTTACATTTGACCGGTCCGGGACTATTCGCGCCTAAAAATTGAATTTCGTGTTCGGGCCGAGCCTAAAGCCTAGTACTCAGATCCAATAATCCAATGTCATATATTTCGCTAGCGGCCATGTGGTGTGACCAGGGGTGTGCACTGCATTCCGTACGGTTACACTGCTTAGACAGATGCTTGGTTGTGTTAAAAGTTAATGAAATGCACTTCTGCTGGGGTCGCTCTTCCACAGGCATATCCTGGGCTCCCCAATATTTTATTGGCAAGGTAGTTTGTCTGACTATCAGCAGCAGAAGATGGCGACGCCTCCCGTGCCGACCACCGTGAAGACAATATGCTTGAAAACCATATTTGATTTATATTCATGAAAATGAATAAAAATAATATATTATAATATCCATATAATTGTCCTTCATATACTGCTGCATTAATTAGTTTCTATTTGTGTTCATTATATCAATATTTCATTTGGTTTTTTGCTCTCATATTGCAATGCACTATGGGGAATTTGACCACATTTTCTGGCCAAAACTCATTTTTCAAAAGTAGTCAAAACGAAAAATTTCAAACCGCCAATTATCGGAATAACATAGATCTTTAATGTTACGTAATGTTAACATAGCTAACCACTGTTAAGTTAACAGCTGTAAAAACAGCTGTTTGCTGGCAAGACGCTCGTGTTTTTGCAAGGAAAGTTTTTTCTCTTTGTTAAAAGTGCTAAAAATTAGTTAATTGACCAATTGGTTTTTTACAATGGATTCAAACAAAACAGGTTTGTAATATATATTTTTGGCTTTGAACTGTAGAAAATCTGTTTATATTTCATGTATAGTTAATAATTTGACAAGTATCATTTTGTAACAAAAATTAGTCTTTCAAGAAGCCTACAAAATGAGTCCAACCTATTCCAACCATAAAATTTAATACATATTGTAGAGAATTGAATTCTCTTTCATTTGCATATAATATTATTCCGCGCCTCTGCGCGTTTTGTCTTAAAATTTAACATTTTAGGACATAACCTAAGTTTTTCACATACATAATTTTTTGACGTGTGGAACGCAGAGAGCACAATTTAAAAAATAGAGTACGCCAAATTGCATTTTTTAACACCCGCTTGCTATGAGTATGAAGAAAGAATTGTATCGGACAAAACCGAAAGGTTTTGCTATCGGTTGTCTCTTCCATCTGATGTTTTAGAGCTCTTATCAGTCGAACTCAAGAGCTTAATCCCGAAGACGAAGACAGCTTTGACGATTTTAGTGAGGAACAGTTTCTATTCTCGTGGAATTGGGAGCTCGAAGATTAAGTTCATGATGATTAGCAAAAGGTGTGATAGTAGATATATTATTTATGATACAAGTTTAACTCTTTTATACGACAGGTCTCAAATTTAAAATTTCTGGGAACCACTAAATGCGATAAAAGTTTTAGTTTTTGTGTTTATTATTTTTAAGGCGTAACACGCCCTCTGGAATAAAAAAAATTTTCTAAACATAACTGGAAATTTTTTTTTTAAAATAATATTAAAATAAATTTAAAAAAATAGAACCAATAGATACATAAATAAATGATAATTTTATATTATAAATAATATTTATAAAAAATTGTAACAGAATAAGTATATAATTTTGGTTAAAAATTATTCTATCAGGGTTGCTACAGAAATCGCGAGTGAAATGGGAATCCGCGCAGAGTATTTCCGCCTTGCCACAAAATTCCGAGCGATTTAATTTTACCCGTAAGTTACGGGGTATATTGTATTTGTGGTAAAAGTGGATGTGTGTAACGCAGAGAAGGACATTTTTCCGACCCCATAAAGTATATATATTCTTGATCAGCATCAATAGCCGAGTCGATAGAGCCATGTCTGTCTGTCCGTCCCTCCGTCCGTCTATCCATCTGTCCGTCCCGATGAGCGCCTCGTTCTCAGAGACTTTAAAAGCTAGAGCAACCAAATTTTGTTTCCAGACTCATGTGATATCACACTGTTACAAGTGTATTTCGAAATTTCGCCCCGCCCCTTTCCGCCCCCACAAAGGACGAAAATCTGTGGCAGCAACAATTTAAAAAATACAATAAAAACGCAGTATTGTAGAAAATGACCAAATCTACCAGATTGCCAAATTTGGTACAGATCAGATCGGATCCTCTGGCGTTGCTGACGATATTCATTCTCTTTCTCGCTCGCACACACTCTGCCCTGTGCAATGCGCGAGCAACCCCTAGCGGAGGAGATGTAGAATCTAAATGGTAGATGTAGAATATCTGTTCTACATGTATAATCTACATTTTAGATGTATTTGTAGTTAACATACATATGTACCAAAAAAATGTAAAATGTAAAATTTTAAAATTTCTATTTAAATTTCAATCATAAGCTCATAAATTTATATACCGACTGAGTAAGGGTATACAAGTAGAGTCGTGACTAGCAGCGACTTACACGTTCCTTCTCGTTTTTCTTAGCATTTTCACAAACCAAATTCGAACTGTTTGTAGGAGGGTGAATGAATACTCCCAATTCCCAATAAAGTAGTCGGGTGGAGTGCTTCGATTTATATATGTGTTTGTATATTTGTAGTAGTTGTGTTCATTGGTTTTTTCGGAGATGGAAGCAGACAGCAATAGCGCAGTCGCTCCGTACGGGGGGTGGAAGGCAACTCAAACTTATGTATGCCAGCTTAATGCTAGCGCCAGTGCTGGAGAGTCGAGTGGATCGTGACTGACCGCGGATGCGGGTTGACGAAGAAGGTGCCCGAAATATGATGAAGGAGCTTTAGACGGCGCTGGAGGTGGGCCATTGTCCATGTGTAACAATGTGTGGTGTTTCCGGTGGCACACCTTACACCGATCACCGCTTCGGCAATCCTGTCCGGAGTGCTGGTAAGCCAGGCAATTGGTGCAGCAGCTGAAGTGGAGGGCAGCTTGGAGCCTCCTTTCGGAATCCAGGCGGAGAAAGCGGCGGCACTTCCGTAGAGGATGGATTTCAGAGCAGACTCGGCATTGGTAGGATTTAGTACCTCGGGAACGTCTGCTCTCTACGGTGCGGTCGAAACGGGATCGAGACAACATTTCTGGATGTGGAAGGCTAGGGCGAAATGACAAAGTCGAATAAGCATTAGAAGTTAGCATGGAACGGATTACGGGCACATTTGGTAGATTGGAAGCTAGTCTGGAAATTTGACTTGAAAAGGATGCAACTTGATGGCTCGCCGTATTGGAAATGGAACCAGTGAGCCAACCAAAAATGGTTTCGTGCCCAAGGAGAGAGCCACATATGTTGGTTTGTAAGCCGTTTAACATTACGGATGGAAGAATCGATTGGTGAGTTCTCGAAAAACGTCGAAAACGCCGAAAAACGGCTTGGCAATTCTTTCAAGACACTTTGCGAGATCGGATGCAACGGCAAGGGCTTTTTGCTGTCCTCAGTTGCTATTGCTGGACAGATACGCGGACGAGGCGTTCTCCAGACGGCAACAAGAGCTGGACCCAACGACGACAGACGGGCTAAGAGCCCCGGACTTGGAGAGACCCCCCAAGGGCAGTCGGGGCTAAAACAGGAGGGTCCACTGAGCCCTAAAGTTCGGTACCACGGGTTGTTCAGCGATCCAAGGCTGTTTATTGAGGTAGGCCCCCTAGTGAAAGCATCGTTGTGGCTGTGGTAGCCAAAATGTTACGCGGGAAGAGCGACTAGGCTGCACGTGGAGTTGCGATCTGAGCCGGGTGCCGTGACCCATAGATCGGCAGAGGTGATAGAAACACTTCGCTCCTCACAAAGGGGGAGAGTATACCCGACTAATATACTCTCGAATTGGTACTAGGATGAGTCGCTTCTTATTATGGGGCGTTAATTGGCGCATTGTACCAGATTTACCGTGATATGTGCATTGCACAAAGCACATCAAACACCGTGGTTGAAATCCCTTCCTGTGGAACCGCCACGTTAAATAAAGCTGAGTGATCAGATTCATCTGTCCTTGTGTCCTGTTGGCATATTTCAGTATTACTCTTTTTTGTTCGAGCGAAAAAAAGAAAGAAAAAAAAAACTCTTGACTGGACGAATGGAAGAGAAAAAGGCCGCGCGCGTTGCTGTACAACAATTTTATTATCAACTCGGATTGTTTGTGGTAGTTCTTGATCGAGGTTCCCAAGCAATGAGTCAATTTAATTGATACAAGCCGAGAAGAAGAACGGTCACACTGGCTGTGGCAATATTTAAAAAATATTGTTAGTACGGCGCTCCTCTGTTTACCTTTTTACGGGCTTGTGCAGTGTGCAAATTATATTTTGTATCTAGTGCGGATGGATTGCAGACGGAATTTGTCTATTTCTTGCTCCCTTGTTATGCCGTGGAGATAGTAGAGCCGATAGGATACGAGGTTTGGAGCCAAGGAATTAACTTCTACTGGTGTGGTGGACGCTATCGGAACGAATATGAAATAAAAAAAATGGTTCCTAATAGCCTGTTTTCACTACGGTTGAGTTTTGGGCAAAACTCAGTTTTTTTTTAAAAGTTAAATTTTTTTCAAAGCCAAAAACCTACATTTTACTGGTAGTCGACAAAGGCGAATATAATGGTGGAATTCCAGCCCTTGAAGTTCCTATAATCGACTGCATCCTTAGATCTAGGTTTGATCTCAATATGAGAGCCATATATTAGGGAATATTCAGTTATTATCACCATTATCGTGCAAATATGCATCACTTGCCCATGCTCCGAAACATTGTGGAAATACTAACTCCTCAAATCCATTGACGGCTTCCGTGATCTTCTCTTGGGTGAGAAATTCTGCTAGGAGATACTCCTCAGCTAGTTGGGAAATCACCTCACGGCAAAACTCGAGTAAAATACGACACACAATAGCTTTGGACACACAAATATAACTGACCACAAATGTTTTCGTAATTTTCAAACAAATTATGCACACGTTTAACGTAAAGGAAGTTTTACTGAAATGAGCTATTTTTTTAATGCCTAATTAAAGAAAATCAAAATGCTTTCAATATAATTAACATTAAATACCTTGCTCCGGATTCGGTTTATGGTGGCTGCCTTAACTTTGAAAGTCCGAATCGCTCTAGGTGACACCTCGGACGCTAGCGGATTTAGCGCGGAATCGTTAAGTGAAAAATCAGGCAGCGGATTGGTTAGCGATTTACTAAAATGCTTATATTATAAACTTAACATGTATAATATTTAATTATTTGGATGAGGGTTAATAACCAATTAAACAACCTTTATGGGAATGTAAGATTCGAATTTTAAATGTGTTTGATGGGTGTATTTAATAAAATCGCTGGATAAATTGTAAGCGATTTTGATTCCGCTGAAAAATTGGTGTGTGGCACGGCAGAATGGAATTGAGGTTAAATTCCAGTGTAAGTGATTCCTGTGGGATTCCTGTATGTACAAAATTTAACCCTTTGTGACTAACGCATCAACATAAAGTATTTTTTATACCCGTACTCAAAAAGAGTTAAGGGGTATACTGTATTTGTGGTAAAAGTGGATGTGTGTAACGCAGAGAAGGACATTTTTCCGACCCCATAAAGTATATATATTCTTGATCAGCATCAATACCCGAGTCGATAGAGCCATGTCTGTCCGTCCGTCTGTCCGTCCGTCCGTCTGTCCGTCTTGTTTGACGCCTCGTTCTCAGAGACTATAAAAGCTAGAGCAACCAAATTTTGTTTCCAGACTCATGTGATATCACACTGAATCAAGTGAATCAATCAAACCTCCTCTGGCGCTGCTGACGCTATTCATTCTCTGTCTCGCTCGCACACACTCTGCGCTGTGCAATGCGCGAGCAACCCCTAGCGGAGGAGATGAAGAATCTAAATGGTAGATGTAGAATATTTGTTCTAGATGTATTATCTACATTTTACAAGTAGATGTAGTTAACAAATGTAGCAAAAAAATGTAAAATGTAAAATTACAAATTTTTTTTAAATTTCAATCATAAGTTCACAAATTTATATACTGTCTGAGTACGGGTAT
>JAWNNB010001357.1:0-44786 GCA_035043285.1 Drosophila subsilvestris | reverse complement strand
TGCGTGCGGTTAAGTAAAGGCTATGGAACCATTCGCCCGATTTTCATCGTTTTCTCTTTTTTATTCCACTCAACACTTGTCTCGTCGCTTGTGCTCTCCAAGAAGTGCCGGCTTCGATCTCTCGCTCCGCCATTTGACTAATCGATAGTTATTCTACGATGTATTATCTTATATAATATGGGTATCTCCACTGCTTGTGACGATTATCGGGAGATGCTAACGCGCGCTACATGTTACTAAAATACTATTTTCCTGCATAGTTACAGTTATATTATTATATTGCTACATTCTACTGCTACAATTCGGCCATCCTGACCGGAGTGCTCCTGAACTCCTTACAATTATATTTGTTTCTTTACAGGTGGACATATTTTAATTTTCATATCCTTAGTTTATGTGTTACCAACATTTTGCTCATAATTTTTCCCTGTGACATTTGCCTCTTTACCTTTTCCTAACCATGGCTTCATATTTGCTACCTGGTGGTTCGTGCTACCGCATCCGTAGCATGCTCCCCTTTCGCGCTTGGGCTTGCGGAAATCCCCTGCCATGTGGCCCAACGAGTTTCAGTTGTAGCATCGGACCGGTGTCGAAGATTCTCCCGTGTTTCTCCTTGCTCCTGGTGACGCGTACATCTTCGGCAACATGACTTTCTCGAAGGCCCTTACCAGCTGGTATGGCGCAACGAAACACTGAATGTGGGCTTGACGTCGCAGCGTCACGTCCGGAATACCTTCAACGACGCCGTCGATTAGCTCTTCGGCGTCAATGGCTATTCGGGACGCTAGCACCATCTTGTCGTTGTAATAGCTGGAGAACGGAGTGACAGTTTGCTTTCCTTGTGTTGAAATCAGAGAACTGAAAGAATCCACCGGCACTTAAGGTGCACCGGGTAAATGTAGGGTGATTTTGACACCCGGTGTTTCTAACCACCGGACAACTGAGTGTACAATACAATCATGCATGGGTGTTTGCACACACAAGTAACAAAATTGAGTAGGTAGCTGTGTGCATGAGTGTGTGTGGCATACATTGCCGCATCGGAGTCGAAAAAAGGGTGGGTGAAAAGGGAAGCACAAAATGTATAGTGTCTTGGGTGTTAAGATTTCTTTTGTACAAGGCCTCGCTTGTGTTGCTTTTTTAGTACTTGCTGCTGCAAATGCGTTGCTTAGTCGCAATATGAAAATTTCAACAAGCACGAAGAATTAACTTTATTTTTACAGCCGAAAATTACTCATGAGTACACACACAGGCACCATGGTGTCTACAAAACACCCGGGTGATACGCATTGCTTGAGTGCGACCGGAACCCGTTGCCTAAAAACATCTGGGTGCGTGCAGAAAAAGAACGGGTGATTGTGTGAGTGAGTGCGAGATATTGCCGGAACTCGCAGCACACACACAACTTTTGATGAGTGAGTGTCTTTGATTTGCTTAGCCGGTGGCGAGTGGCACCGGTACACACTATTCGTAGGGTGTGAGTAGGGTGGCAAAAACTGACACCTTGCAGTTCTCTGGTTGAAATGTATTCTCCATTATGTTTAATAGCTGATCAATGGGCATGGACATGTGCTGAACCTCAGAATGCAGCCATATTAGGGCATTGTCTTTCAGCTTCGACATCAGCAGCATCAGCAAATTTTTTTTTGTTTGTCAGCAGTTTGTTTATCTTTGCCGTCGCTCTAAACTGCGCGATCCAAGCCGTGACGTCACTATTGTTGCCAGAGGTGTTGCCGTGGTAGTTTGGCAACATGTCTTTCGCAACATTAAGCAGCGCAAGGCTAGAATCATTTTTGACAGCCGTCGCTGCACTCTCCACTGTGTTCTCTCTCTCTCTCCTCCCTTTTGTAGTTTTAGCAACTCGATTTGTAGTTTCAAGACTTCGATGTCGCCTTCTCGATCCGTTGCTTTTCGTAGTCCCTTTTGTGCTTCTGGCGTGTTGTTGTTTGTCGGCGATGCGATGGCCGACTCTGCATTATCGGTCTCTCCTTTTTCCTCTCCGTTATAATACTGTCTGACGTCGTTTCTAGTCGAATCTGGATTGTTCTGGAACAACTCGTCTTCCGTCTCACTCTCGCACATGTCTGCTGCTGGCGGCCCCTGTCCACGTGTTTCAACTGGGACTTTATTTAATCGGGCTGCCATGGCGGCTTTGGTCCCGTTCTTTGGCAAATTAAGGAACTCAAGCCACTCCCGCAGTTGTGCCTCTGAGTATTGTTCTGCTCCAACCAAATCCAACATTTTCACTCTGATTTTTTCCGTTTTGCTTGTAGCCGGCGTCGTTTAAGGGTGGGAAAAAAATTTGTGTACTTTTTTTTTGTGGCGTCATTGGTTTTGATCCCACTTCTGAATTTGTAGGAGGCCAATTATTGAAATAAAACACTGCGTTCGGTTAAGTATAGGCTATGGAACCATTCGCCCGATTTTCATCGTTTTCTCTTTTTTATTCCGCTCAACACTTGTCTCGTCGCTCGTGCTCTCCAAGAAGTTCCGGCTTCGATCTCTCGCTCTGCCATTTGACTAATCGATAGTTATTCTACGATGTATTATCTTATATAATATGGGTATCTCCACTGCTTGTGACGATTATCGGGAGATGCTAACGCGCGCTACATGTTACTTAAATACTATTTCCCTGCATAGTTACAGTGCTATTATTATATTGCTACATTCTACTGCTACAATTTTAAACAAACTTATTAAAGTTTTACTTTTTAAGCATTGCAAATGGACAGTGATAGTCGAAAGACAAAAGAAACAAGCTAAACTTAGCATTCTATCTCATAAGTGACGGCTGAAAACATACATTCATATTTACAGACATACATACATATGTACACAGGTATATGCATAATACAAATTATAATACAAACAATTGAAGCAATGGAAACAAAATAACGAAAAGCTTTAGTTAGAAAACTAGCTTAGTTGGGGAACATGGAAATTTTTAATGCAAAAAATTAAAGCATTTCAAGTTGACTCGAAGGTCATATATATATATGACTCCATTACAATTGTAATGGCCTCCTCGTGGTGTTCCCTGGGTACCGTTTATATACATATGTACATACATACATATGTTTAAAAACGGTAGCTAATTAGAGCCACAATATTTTACTGGATAATTTTAGAAACAAATTTCCATCAAAAAACAATTTCGAAAAATTGCTTGCATATGGCAACGGAAATGTATGAGCGTTACTAATCTTATTGTCTTTGGTATAAAGATGTGCCAGTTCATACAACGAAAGTGTTACAGAAAAATTTGCAGCTCCAGGTCCCTATGCTCTCAGGGCCTATGCACTCAGTAGTACCTGAGAGAGAGAGCACGGCTATGGTGCAACAATAAATCTTTGCCAGTCGTTTGTCAAATGTCGCCGGAAGAGGTTGTGTTTCGCACGACTTTTTTCTGTCTTCTTCTTTCTCACAAATAAAATTGTGACCCCCGACTGTGACGCGGCCCCCGCCCTCGCTCCAGTCCTGATTGCAGTCGCCACCCCGGGAAATCAGCGCACGAGGATCCAAGCAGCGCCCCTAACGCCGAGACATCGGCTGACTGTGGTTCCTGGTAGGATCTACCCGGATATTTCGCCGTCGCCATCAGCAGCCGCACTAGCCGCGCCTATGAGGAGGAGTTCCAATTTTTGAAAGATAAAAGTGGAAAGTTTTGATCATTGCGGCCCGAAGCCTAGTACTCAGACTTAGATCCAAAAACTGTTTGCTGGCTATACACATATGTATGTCTTCATTATTTCAATACCACAGGCAGCACAGGGACCAGATTCCATCGGCAAAGATAAAATCTACAAGGTCTCGTCCGTGTTTTCTATTATATTGATAAAAAAATTCCTGAAATTAAGAAGTATATATTGGCAATCATAACTGACTACAATAAGTCACATGATTTAGCGATGAAATATGCGTCGTCGAAACAAAACTATCCCTGCCTATGGGACATCACGCACCTTCGGAATTGGTTAGCCTATAAATCCGGTTACTTGGAGACAGTAATTATTTTTATAATTATCCATTATAATCTATACTAGTAAATATATTTATTTTTCAACAGTTCTTATACAATCTATACGAAAACAATATTTATACGGCCAACAATTGGGAACCGATGATAAATGCTAGTCTCACTAGATTAAATATTTGAACCCCAAACGAAAATATCCAGTTCCTGCTTTAGGGACACTTCTGATGGGTGAGATGCGGAAATTGTTGACAAATCCCTTTTCGGAGTACATAGATGTTACTCGTTCAAAAAAAATAATAAAGTGACGCCCGTCCTACTGAGGCTCCAGTTTTTATAGTAATCGGCAGCGTCGCCATTTGCAAAAATGTAGCGCAGAAGTGCTGCTATTATAGCTTATTTCTGGCTAGATTTAGCCTTTAGCTTAAAAAAGCTGTTAAGCGTTTTGTCTTCAAATAAACTTTGCTTGTTTTAGATATTTTCTTATTTATGGGTGATTTAGTAAGCTTAATTTGTGTCCTCGTTTTTTTAGCTTTGGCCATATTTTGCGTAATTTTTCGAATAAGGCTTAATGTGACTCTGAAATTCAGGCAGAACTGCCTGCACCGTCGCACAGTGGGGCCTCAGCCGCAAAGAGGTGGCAAAAGTCAATGCATTTTTTCAACGCTTTGGATAAATCCAATACACGAATTCGATGGAGTATTTTCCAAAGCTTAAAAATAAAGTTTAAAAGAATCGGACTTTTAGTTTGGAGATATGTATGAGCAATCAAAGTTGAAAATTATTTCCGTGTGCAACAATTTATTCAACTTTTATTGACATACTGCATCTTTCAGGTAGAATAAAAATTAAACTGTGTGAGGTATCATTTTGTTTTTGGTATCATTTACTAGTGTATTAATTTTTATCAATATTCAAAATATACAACTGAAAATTGATTTCTTCATTTTGGCCATAATAATGATAGATTTGGCAATCTGGTAGATATGATCATTCCTCATGATACTGCGTTTTTAGTTTTATCGTTTCTTCAAAATTGTGGCTGCCACAGATTTTCGTCCTTTATGAATGCGGAGGGGGGCGTGGCACAATTTGGAAAGAAACTTGATTCAGTGTGATTGATTCACATGAGAATGGACACAAAATTTGCTCTAGCTTTTATAGTCTCTAAGAACGAGGCGTCAAACAAGACGGACAGACGGATGGAAGGACGGACAGACAGACATGGCTCTATCGACTCGGCTATTGATACTGATCAAGAATATATATACTTTATGGGGTCGGAAAATTTTCCTACTCTGCGTTACACACATCCACTTTTACCACATATTTCGTGTTGGACCGTGATGGGAAAATTTTTAGCCGTGCGTGCTAGTGCGTGTTGGAAATGTTAATTTTCGTGTCGTGCACTATGGGGAAAAAGTCCAAAATTTTGGCATTTTTTTAAATATGAAGCTAGACGTCTACAAATTTGAACGAATGTTTGTTAGACTAAGCTAGAATTTCTCTGCCCCCATACTAACTTAAACCAATTTATTTATTATACAAAATTAGTTTAAATCATAAATTATGCTAAAAATACTTTAAAATAAAATTGAACTAACAAAAATATTTAACTGATTGATTGATTGTGATTTTATTTGAATCGCTCCAACATGTGAATGCTTTTCGGTAAGTGATTGTTCACAAAGGTAATAAATTGGTAACTTTCTTCAAAATTACAATCGATTGGCCTTCAGTGAGAAAGTTTTCATCAATATTTTCTAAAATATAACTTTTTACAGCGTCTGCATCGCGTTTGTTGTTGACCGAAACCTCAAGCAGAGCTGCATAGACACCTGCAATATGTTAAATTTCCCGAAAAGGGGTAGAAAGCATCGATTTGGATATATATAATTAAAAGGAAGTGGATTTACAAAGAAAATGAGTGTGGCACCACCTATTTTTAATAATGCATATTAAAAAATAATTAATTATAGGGAATTACAAACATATATGAATATTAAGCATAGTTTTTACAATTTTAGTAAACAAACTTTTTAGATTAAATTTAAAAAAATCTATTAAGCCAGAATGAAAAAAAAAATATTGAATAAAAAAAATATTTCTTTTTGAAAAGTTGACGCAAGGAGGAGAACGCTTTGTCAGAGTGCTCTGAATATAAAAGATTTAAATTTTGGAAGGATGTTGTGGAATAAGCTTACCATATTATACATACCTAAATGTTTTGAAGCCTCTTGCTCTTCGTTTTCTAGTTCCAAACTCCATTGCATCTTCATTGCGGCCGTCCTCTTCTAAAGTGCTACCTTCGCTTGATAACATTTCCAAAACTTTATATGTAAGGTTTAGTTTTTTTTGTCTTTGAATACGTCTATCTAGATTTATCGACGAAATTATTGGATCTGATGTATCCGAAGCTCGGCGAAGAACGTCTGTAAAGTTTATTAATAGATTCGGCTCCCTCCTCTCCAAAATATTCAACAGGAAGCACAGTGCTTTCTATAATATCCCTTGAATGAACCAGAATTTTGAGCACTGTTACTGTCATTGGTAGCGAAAGGTATTTGTCAATAATAATTTGCGCAGTTTTGTAGCAGAATTCTTTAAATTTTTCAACATTTATTGGTAATTGGCATATGAACACAATCCAAATGTTGCTGATAAGCTGCTCATTAATGTCAGTGATTTTTTTAAATACTTTTGGCTCACTAAACGCACGAAGAGTTGTATTGCCATCATATTGGACAGGCGTGTGTTGACTTTGTGCCTGTCAAGGCGTTAAGCACTTTGCCATCGATTGCTGTAAGTTGTAAATTGAAGTTTATATACAAAAATTGTTCGTCCCCCATAATTACTTTGCAGGGTTGCAAGTGTTGTATCTGCTCTTTTAAATCCGAATTTTCTTTTAATATGCACTCATTGGTCTCTTTCATAAATGCTAGTCTTAGGAGCCGACAAAATCTAGTTGATTGAGTTGATTGTTCGTTTGTTTCACAAAACGTTTCCGGATGAATCTACTTAATGATTTCACAGCTGTGGCAAAAATGCTGGAATCCAAATCATAAGCTTCACCTCCAGAATAGCCTTGGTTGCAATTGGACTGTCCAGAGCTACCATCAAAACCATAGCTTAAAGTCTAATCCGCAGTTAAAAACGACACGCCCTGTCCTTTTCGTTTCGGCCCGCAACCTTCAAAAAGGTATTTTTTTGATCCCACTTCTGAATTTGTAGGAGGCCAATTATTGAAATAAAACACTGCGTTCGGTTAAGTATAGGCTATGGAACCATTCGCCCGATTTTCATCGTTTTCTCTTTTTTATTCCGCTCAACACTTGTCTCGTCGCTCGTGCTCTCCAAGAAGTTCCGGCTTCGATCTCTCGCTCTGCCATTTGACTAATCGATAGTTATTCTACGATGTATTATCTTATATAATATGGGTATCTCCACTGCTTGTGACGATTATCGGGAGATGCTAACGCGCGCTACATGTTACTTAAATACTATTTTCCTGCATAGTTACAGTTATATTATTATATTGCTACATTCTACTGCTACAATTTTAAACAAACTTATTAAAGTTTTACTTTTTAAGCATTGCAAATGGACAGTGATAGTCGATAGACAAAAGAAACAAGCTAAACTTAGCATTCTATCTCATAAGTGACGACTGAAAACATACATTCATATTTACAGACATACATACATATGTACACAGGTATATGCATAATACAAATTATAATACAAACAATTGAAGCAATGGAAACAAAATAACGAAAAGCTTTAGTTAGAAAACTAGCTTAGTTGGGGAACATGGAAATTTTTAATGCAAAAAATTAAAGCATTTCAAGTTGACTCGAAGGTCATATATATATATGACTCCATTACAATTGTAATGGCCTCCTCGTGGTGTTCCCTGGGTACCGTTTATATACATATGTACATACATACATATGTTTAAAAACGGTAGCTAATTAGAGCCACAATATTTTACTGGATAATTTTAGAAACAAATTTCCATCAAAAAACAATTTCGAAAAATTGCTTGCATATGGCAACGGAAATGTATGAGCGTTACTAATCTTATTGTCTTTGGTATAAAGATGTGCCAGTTCATACAACGAAAGTGTTACAGAAAAATTTGCAGCTCCAGGTCCCTATGCTCTCAGGGCCTATGCACTCAGTAGTACCTGAGAGAGAGAGCACGGCTATGGTGCAACAATAAATCTTTGCCAGTCGTTTGTCAAATGTCGCCGGAAGAGGTTGTGTTTCGCACGACTTTTTTCTGTCTTCTTCTTTCTCACAAATAAAATTGTGACCCCCGACTGTGACGCGGCCCCCGCCCTCGCTCCAGTCCTGATTGCAGTCGCCACCCCGGGAAATCAGCGCACGAGGATCCAAGCAGCGCCCCTAACGCCGAGACATCGGCTGACTGTGGTTCCTGGTAGGATCTACCCGGATATTTCGCCGTCGCCATCAGCAGCCGCACTAGCCGCGCCTATGAGGAGGAGTTCCAATTTTTGAAAGATAAAAGTGGAAAGTTTTGATCATTGCGGCCCGAAGCCTAGTACTCAGACTTAGATCCAAAAACTGTTTGCTGGCTATACACATATGTATGTCTTCATTATTTCAATACCACAGGCAGCACAGGGACCAGATTCCATCGGCAAAGATAAAATCTACAAGGTCTCGTCCGTGTTTTCTATTATATTGATAAAAAAATTCCTGAAATTAAGAAGTATATATTGGCAATCATAACTGACTACAATAAGTCACATGATTTAGCGATGAAATATGCGTCGTCGAAACAAAACTATCCCTGCCTATGGGACATCACGCACCTTCGGAATTGGTTAGCCTATAAATCCGGTTACTTGGAGACAGTAATTATTTTTATAATTATCCATTATAATCTATACTAGTAAATATATTTATTTTTCAACAGTTCTTATACAATCTATACGAAAACAATATTTATACGGCCAACAATTGGGAACCGATGATAAATGCTAGTCTCACTAGATTAAATATTTGAACCCCAAACGAAAATATCCAGTTCCTGCTTTAGGGACACTTCTGATGGGTGAGATGCGGAAATTGTTGACAAATCCCTTTTCGGAGTACATAGATGTTACTCGTTCAAAAAAAATAATAAAGTGACGCCCGTCCTACTGAGGCTCCAGTTTTTATAGTAATCGGCAGCGTCGCCATTTGCAAAAATGTAGCGCAGAAGTGCTGCTATTATAGCTTATTTCTGGCTAGATTTAGCCTTTAGCTTAAAAAAGCTGTTAAGCGTTTTGTCTTCAAATAAACTTTGCTTGTTTTAGATATTTTCTTATTTATGGGTGATTTAGTAAGCTTAATTTGTGTCCTCGTTTTTTTAGCTTTGGCCATATTTTGCGTAATTTTTCGAATAAGGCTTAATGTGACTCTGAAATTCAGGCAGAACTGCCTGCACCGTCGCACAGTGGGGCCTCAGCCGCCAAGAGGTGGCAAAAGTCAATGCATTTTTCAACGCTTTGGATAAATCCAATACACGAATTCGATGGAGTATTTTCCAAAGCTTTCAAAAATAAAGTTTAAAAGAATCGGACTTTTAGTTTAGGAGATATGAGCAATCAAAGTTGAAAATTATTTCCGTGTGCAACAATTTATTCAACTTTTATTGACATACTGCATCTTTCAGGTAGAATAAAAATTAAACTGTGTGAGGTATCATTTTGTTTTTGGTATCATTTACTAGGTGTATTAATTTTTATCAATATTCAAAATATACAACTGAAAATTGATTTCTTCATTTTGGCCATAATAATGATAGATTTGGCAATCTGGTAGATATGATCATTCCTCATGATACTGCGTTTTTAGTTTTATCGTTTCTTCAAAATTGTGGCTGCCACAGATTTTCGTCCTTTATGAATGCGGAGGGGGGCGTGGCACAATTTGGAAAGAAACTTGATTCAGTGTGATTGATTCACATGAGAATGGACACAAAATTTGCTCTAGCTTTTATAGTCTCTAAGAACGAGGCGTCAAACAAGACGGACAGACGGATGGAAGGACGGACAGACAGACATGGCTCTATCGACTCGGCTATTGATACTGATCAAGAATATATATACTTTATGGGGTCGGAAAATTTTCCTACTCTGCGTTACACACATCCACTTTTACCACATATTTCGTGTTGGACCGTGATGGGAAAATTTTTAGCCGTGCGTGCTAGTGCGTGTTGGAAATGTTAATTTTCGTGTCGTGCACTATGGGGAAAAAGTCCAACATTTTGGCATTTTTTTAAATATGAAGCTAGACGTCTACAAATTTGAACGAATGTTTGTTAGACTAAGCTAGAATTTCTCTGCCCCCATACTAACTTAAACCAATTTATTTATTATACAAAATTAGTTTAAATCATAAATTATGCTAAAAATACTTTAAAATAAAATTGAACTAACAAAAATATTTAACTGATTGATTGATTGTGATTTTATTTGAATCGCTCCAACATGTGAATGCTTTTCGGTAAGTGATTGTTCACAAAGGTAATAAATTGGTAACTTTCTTCAAAATTACAATCGATTGGCCTTCAGTGAGAAAGTTTTCATCAATATTTTCTAAAATATAACTTTTTACAGCGTCTGCATCGCGTTTGTTGTTGACCGAAACCTCAAGCAGAGCTGCATAGACACCTGCAATATGTTAAATTTCCCGAAAAGGGGTAGAAAGCATCGATTTGGATATATATAATTAAAAGGAAGTGGATTTACAAAGAAAATGAGTGTGGCACCACCTATTTTTAATAATGCATATTAAAAAATAATTAATTATAGGGAATTACAAACATATATGAATATTAAGCATAGTTTTTACAATTTTAGTAAACAAACTTTTTAGATTAAATTTAAAAAAATCTATTAAGCCAGAATGAAAAAAAAAATATTGAATAAAAAAAATATTTCTTTTTGAAAAGTTGACGCAAGGAGGAGAACGCTTTGTCAGAGTGCTCTGAATATAAAAGATTTAAATTTTGGAAGGATGTTGTGGAATAAGCTTACCATATTATACATACCTAAATGTTTTGAAGCCTCTTGCTCTTCGTTTTCTAGTTCCAAACTCCATTGCATCTTCATTGCGGCCGTCCTCTTCTAAAGTGCTACCTTCGCTTGATAACATTTCCAAAACTTTATATGTAAGGTTTAGTTTTTTTTGTCTTTGAATACGTCTATCTAGATTTATCGACGAAATTATTGGATCTGATGTATCCGAAGCTCGGCGAAGAACGTCTGTAAAGTTTATTAATAGATTCGGCTCCCTCCTCTCCAAAATATTCAACAGGAAGCACAGTGCTTTCTATAATATCCCTTGAATGAACCAGAATTTTGAGCACTGTTACTGTCATTGGTAGCGAAAGGTATTTGTCAATAATAATTTGCGCAGTTTTGTAGCAGAATTCTTTAAATTTTTCAACATTTATTGGTAATTGGCATATGAACACAATCCAAATGTTGCTGATAAGCTGCTCATTAATGTCAGTGATTTTTTTAAATACTTTTGGCTCACTAAACGCACGAAGAGTTGTATTGCCATCATATTGGACAGGCGTGTGTTGACTTTGTGCCTGTCAAGGCGTTAAGCACTTTGCCATCGATTGCTGTAAGTTGTAAATTGAAGTTTATATACAAAAATTGTTCGTCCCCCATAATTACTTTGCAGGGTTGCAAGTGTTGTATCTGCTCTTTTAAATCCGAATTTTCTTTCAATATGCACTCATTGGTCTCTTTCATAAATGCTAGTCTTAGGAGCTGACAAAATCTAGTTGATTGAGTTGATTGTTCGTTTGTTTCACAAAACGTTTCCGGATGAATCTACTTAATGATTTCACAGCTGTGGCAAAAATGCTGGAATCCAAATCATAAGCTTCACCTCCAGATAAACCTTGGTTGCAATTGGACTGTCCAGAGCTACCATCAAAACCATAGCTTAAAGTCTAATCCGCAGTTAAAAACGACACGCCCTGTCCTTTTCGTTTCGGCCCGCAACCTTCAAAAAGGTATTTTTTGATAATTTTTTTTGTATTTTTTAGGTTTGGTTAACGAATTTTAGCTCCACCATTTGTCCATAATGAACAATTTTTAGCTCATGTTGCTGGATACACAATGTACAACTGTCATTTGCACTCACTTTTTCTAGGATATACTGTACAGCGAAAAAATGAGTGCAGTATTTTTGAGTACAGTACACTACTGTACAGTACTTTCAAGTAGGAAAATGAATGTAATCATGCAGGCCTCTAATACACATGCCAGGAAAACGTAAAATAAAAATTCCTGCCACTTTTTTTTAATATGTAGTTTTACAGGAATTTTTCGATTCCGTGGTTCTGGATACTATCAAAGGCTATACAATACCAAGATTCTGCATGAGCGACCAAAAAACTGTTCTATGGCGAGGCTTTTCGGTCCGCCCTATGGACAGAGGGAGCACGCGGGGTTTCAATTATCCTTTCGGCTATGCCTCATCTCTGACCGTGACCCCGCTGCCCATCGGCTTCGTCAGCGAGAATTTTCGAGACAGCGCAGCGCACAGTTGAGGGTCCAGAGCCGGCCCATCAATCTGGGGCCATAATTTGTTTTCCGCCAGTTCTCTTATTTTTCCTTTGAAATAAAAACTTATAAATTTGATGTTTTTTTTATTATTTTGTATGGGTCTCAGTGGCTATTATATTTTGTATTCATTATTTTGAGTTTTAATTGTTTTACCAATTTTTTTGTTATCATCGACCTATTTCCGTCGTCAGACTTCATAAGTTGTTTCTGTATTCTGTCGCTCGACTCGACGCGGGCCAAGGCATTGACGAAGGCGAGAGCAGAGCAAAGGCTAACATAAAGGAGAATAGAAGAAATATCTTGCGCGACCGTACCATGAAGCGTCAAATAAAAGTTGAACGAGCATTTGCTCCTCATTCAACATCTTGGTATTGTATTGTCTTTGGTTACACACTTTTACCACAAATACAATATACCCCTTAACTTTTTTAAGTACGGGTATAAAAAAATAAGTTTTCGCGCGAATTATTCGACCGGAGCACATACAACTAGACTGAAACACACACACAACGATACAATTTTGTAAGTGTTTGTGGATTTTTGGTTAAAAACACAGGCTTGTTAAAAGTATGAACATCTGCTACATTATATTTTTCTCACGCTCGAACGTAATGCTTTTCTACACTAGAGGAATACGACTATAAGAAAATGGCTCCAAATTTTAGTAACAGTGTGTTTGGAGATCACAGCAGACCGCCTTCAGATTTATTTCACCACGCGAAACTTTGTTTTTGAAATGTAGGTAGCGTTGTATTACTGTGTGTGTGTGTTGCAGGTGTATGTGCTCCAAAATTTAGATTTCGCTCGAAAACATAGTTTTTTTATTGAGTTATATCTGTATGTAGATTGGAATATGTAGTTACATGTACATTGTAAGGTAGCGCTCTGGGCCGGGGTACATCTCTCAGTCCGGCCAGGGTCACAGTTACAGAAATATTTATTTATTTGTCAGGACTCCGAGTCTTGAATCGGGAGATCTGGTGGCGGGGAAATCGGGGAAAGGATTCCCAGCAAGCACGTGGGCAGTCGTGGGCGGCACCTCTGGGAAACTACAGGGAGATCAGGGAATAATATTCCCCAAAGGCACTTGGGCATCCGCCGGGCGGAACCTCTGGGGAAACTACAGGGAGATCAGAATAAATAATCAGGCCGGTAGTCTTTTTTTTACAGTCATTTTATTAAAGTATTTTACCAACTCCTACCTAAAACGCACCGCTCCGCTCCTCTCTCAATCACGACGAGACTCGCTTACCCCTCTCTCCTGTCGTTGTCCAAATAAAAAATCCTACGCTCGGCTGACGTGTGTGGTTATTCGCTGGTCCGCAACTCTCTCCATTTTTCCAGCTCGCTACAGTTTTATACCCACCCTTGTCGATTCTCTCGCTACAATTTTGTAGCTCGCCTTCCGATGCCATCGTTACTGCCGCTCTGCCGTTGCCATGGTTTCTGCCGCTCTCGGCTCTCTGCTGCTGTTCGATCAGTTTCTCTCTTTCGTTTGTTCTCTGGCAGCAGGGCCGTCGTTGCTGGCGTTTTTTTATGTTGCATACATTTAGTTAGAGAATTTGCCGGGCGGATACTAGTTTATTTTAATTGTAAGGTTTCTAGGCGCTACTTAATATTAATTGTTTTTGCTTATGGCTACCCTTACTTACTAACATCGTCAAACAAAAAGAAAATAATAATAATAATATAAACATAAAAAATCAAAGAAAATAACTAATAACTAAATAACCTTCGTGGAAAAAATAATAAAAATGCCAAAATTTGTGATTGGGCGTCCGCCTCTTCACAACATACATACAAGCACACACGCACTCAGTCGCCTTCTTTACCTTTTTTTAACACTTAACGTATGCATCATTATGCTTGTTTTTTATAGCCTGTTTACACTGAGGCGTACCATAAGAGCCCTGTGGATAGAAGAAGACAATCATGCGGCCGAATGTTTAATCATGCGGAGCATCATTAGCTAGTGTTGCCGTATTTTGTCTAGTATTTTTACAAAATACTGAAATTATTCAGGCAGCAAACAGCTGTGAATTAGTAAATTATATTTAAAAGAAAAGGGAAATATGAGCACTGAAAAACAAAAGAAAAAGAAGTGGTCAGAGGGGGTGGAAAATTTGTTAATAGACTTGTGGGCGGAAAATATTGAGGATTTGCGTGGGCTGCGCAAGAACACCCACATTTACGAGGAGATGGGAGAGAGGAATTTAAACAGAAATTCTATGATTTCTCTCCAATAGAAATAAAAAATACAATATACCCCTTAACTCTTTTTGAGTACGGGTATAACAAAGTTGGAGAATTTTCGCCGGAAATATGTGTAGGTACTACAATTATAAGTGCGTTGGGAAGATAATACAAATGTCAAAGACGGGACCAAGCGGAGGTTCTCCATCTCAGTGGGTGCACTTTGATAAGGTGGCCCAAATACTATGGCGCTCAAAGGCAGTAAACTTCCTGTCAGAAATTGAAGAAAGCACAAGTAATTTATACACGTAATTAAAAATGGTTTTTTATAATTATCTTTATTTAAAATTCAGCTTCAGTGAACTCAAATGAGTCGCTCTCATTGGACGAGAACAGTTCCTGGGCCTCACCAGCAGAGGAGCCATCTGAAAAAAAGACGAGAAGGAACTTGAGTCGCTTCTAGTCGCGACTCTACTTTTATACCCGTACTCATTCAGTATATAAATTTATGAGATTATGACTAAAATTAAAAAAAATTTTAATATTTTACATTTTACATTTTTTTGCTACATTTGTTAACTACATCTACATGTAAAATTTAGATAATACATCTAGAACAAATATACTACATCTACCATTTAGATTCTACATCTCCTCCGCTAGGGGTTGTTCGCGCATTGCACAGGGCAGAGTGTGTGCGAGCGAGACAGACAATGAATAGCGTCAGCATCGTCAGAGGAGGGGGGGGGAAGCAACTGAAAATTAATTTCTTCATTCTGGCTATAATAATGATCCGATCTGATTCAGATTCGGCAATCTGATAGATATAGTCATTCTCTACGATACTGCGCTTTTAGTTTTATCGTATCTTCAAAATTGTGGCTGCCACAGATTTTCGTCCTTTGTGGAGGCGGAAGTGGGCATGGCGAAATTTTGAAATACACTTGTAGCAGTGTGATATCACATGAGTCTCGAAACAAAATTTGGTTGCTCTAACTCTTATAGTCTCTGAGATCTAGGCGCTCATCAAGACAGACAGACGGACGGACAGACAGACATGGCTCTATCGACTCGGCTATTGATACTGATCAAGAATATATATACTTTATGGGGTCGGAAAATTTTCCTTCTCTGCGTTACACACATCGACTTTTACCACAAATACAGTATACCCCTTAACTCTTTTTGAGTACGGGTATAAAAAGAGGAAATGTTGAGCGGAAGGAAATTGTTTAGGAATTTCGGGCTAGCAACGAGTCATGCAGAATGGCTGCAGAGAGTCTGGCGGTGATTGCTGAGGAGTCGAGGCGCCGTGGCGACCAAGTCGAGCGGTTCCTTAATGTACAGGAACTGTTCCTAGACCTGCTTAAAAATAAGTAAATAAACCTACCAAAATATAAAGATATTGCATTTCTTATTTTCTCCGCTTCCCTCTTTCGATCGCCCAGCGTGAAGTCTAGGCATGGTTGCTCTCTGGCACTCAACGCATGCTCAGCGCGGGCTACATCTTGTGGCAGGTTTCCATCTCCACTCGCAAGTATGAAATTGTGCAAAACACACGCACACTTGATAATTGCTTTCGCATTCTTTGAAGAATTCTCGATTCCTTTCCCCAGTTTAAGTGACCAAAGGCGTTCTCTACAACTCGCCTGCACTTGGAGAGATGATAGTTAAATTGTGTCTCTTCAAGCGGTGCAGAAGTTGAAAATGGATAAGGCTTCATGAGGGTCTTTGAGAAACGGAATGCCGAATCTCACAAAATGGAAACGGGAACCGAAACTCCGCCTATGTCCTTCGCATTATCCTCAAAGATGCCCGTCGAATCAATTAAATGCTTTATTTGTGACTGCTCAAACACTTGCGAGTCATTGCATCTGCCAGGTGCACCAACATTGATGTATTTAAATCGATATCTAAGAATAAACAACAGAATTAATTTATGTTTACGTCAATGAGTTATAAAAACAAACTTGTGGTCTACCAAGGCCAATAATAGTATAGAATACCAGCCTTTATAGTTGTAAAAGTCCACGGCATCACTTTTCGGTGGGCTAATTTCGATGTGGGTACCATCTGAAAGACACAAGTCCATTACAATAAGTTATTACACGGCAATTACACGAAAAATCGTCAACCTATTGCTCCAAAACATTGAGGAAACCCCATCTGTTGAAAGCCTTCCACACATATTTGCGGCATAGTCAGGCGACAGAGCTTTCCAGACAGCCAAACAAAAGTCCTTAAATATCATACACACCGAAGCTTTCGATACCCCGAAGAGCCTTGCTACAGTGCGGTATTCTGCCGATGATCCTAGCGTGAACAGGGCGATGGCTACCCGCTTTTCCAGTGGAATACACGGCCTAAAATTGGTATCCTTCTTGGCCATTGACGAAAGCCTTCCAACCAGGTCATCGAAAGCGCTAAACATTTTGGTGCTCGTAATGAAACACCCAAATGCACCATTTTCCACATTTAATGATAAATCGATCATTATTTTGGGAATTTCTTTAAATTTCAATAAAAATGCTTTTGCTCTCTTTTTCTTGCTCACCGAGTTTGTTTACATTTGTAGGCCGAACAGCTGACAAATGCTGCGAAAAATGAAGCGGCTTTGGTGTAAACGCCTCGCATCATTTTTCCGCACCTTTGACAATGATGCGGAAGTGAAAAAGGCTATTAAATGCGACCTTAAATTAGTCGAATTTCCACTAGTTTTGATAATTCGGCTGCTTAAAGTGCATTTTCCAGTTTTTTCAGTCAAATCTGAAAAATAATTTCGTGCGGAAGACATGTCGAACTTTTACCGTTGCACTATGGTCCAGAAGCCCGTTTTTTGGCATAAAGTCTAAAAATATAGATACAGACTTGAAAATTTGCAAATTTGGTTATATTATGATTCTTATTTAGTCTACAAATTTTCGGATGAATCTGACCACGCCTACCCTTCCCGCCCATATACGAGCCAGTATAGTTTTCCCGATCTTGCCTGATATTCGGCATCCTAGATAGTGTATTTTTTATCAGAAAATACAAATTTTTTTTTTTTTAAGATAATTTAAATATCTTGTTGGTAACAAAGAGTTTTTGGTAAAACAAAATTGATTACGCAAAAGGTAGTGCTTCAAACGAAGACTTTAAAAAATGCATAATTTGTTTAAACCGGTTAATTCAGCAGAATTCTATGTGGAAAGTATCTATTAAATTTAATTTTCCTTTTAAAGTAATTAATTTAAATTTTTATTAAGTAAAGATTACATTTTTAACACACAAAAAATATCAATATAAAACAAACAACTGCGTGCTTTTAGATTGCATTGTCAAAGTTTTTTTTTAATGACTAATACAATTTTTAACTTTTTTTGTATTTAATAATAGGAATACTTTTTACGCTGCTTTAGTTAATTTTTCCCAAATTAGTTTGGAATAGATCGGGAGTGTGCTTTAGTTATTGTCCACGAAACACAGGGGACGCAAGTAAGTTTTCTGCAAATTTACACATAAATTTGACATTACACAACACTTAAATCCGAAGGACAACACATACAAAAACTATGTACACTATATAAAACATACCTTGCTCGTGCAAAAATTTACCCGAGCAACAGAGCAAAATGTAAACAAATAAATTGGCGCGCATTTTTTTTCATAATCAGCTAAAAAATTGTGTATGTTTGAAAGCTCGCAAAAGGCTTCAGTGAAGCTTTTAAAACTTTTTTTCTCATTTTTCAATATGTATGATCAATATACTTTAAGAATTTAAAAGCAAAAATACTGTACGTTCTCATCAAAATTTCGACTTTATGTCGAAATATATCAAAAATAAAAATATATATTGAAATTTTGGCAAAAAAAATATCCCGATATAAATACATTTTTTTTGTGAAAATATCGATATATTTAGCACTTTCCCTCGCCACATAACCACTTTACTTTTACTTTTATTACTTTGTGCAAATTTCAGAGAAATTTGACTAAAAATGTTAAAATTAATGGACCCAAAGAAAAAATTATTAATAGTAGCATTGCTGGCTCTCGTAGTAGCGGAGGAGGAGGACAATCAACGAAAAAAGCGGCGACAACTTTGGGTTAATCCATATCTGCAGGATAGAAACAAGAAGGGTCGATTTTATTCCGATGTGAGTAGTATGAATAACATAGATATGGTTGCAAACAGATCTAACAATACGCTTTAGACATATCTTAGTTTTAAAATATGACTCAGAGGCCATCAGTATTCTTTGAGAATTTTCATATGTCGGAGAAGAACTTCTGTGGCCTTTTTAGATTGGTGGAGCAGTACTTGCTCCTAAACTCGCCCAGACGCGATCCCGCCTAAAGCCAAGTTGGCCATTGTTTTAGAGTGAGTATTTTATATGTCCGTGCATTTATACATACGTTTGTTTTTTTTGGATTCTTGCTTCCGTTAACTTGCAGCGCCACGTTTGTTGCACTTATCGTATAAGTATACAACACTTTGAGCTATTATCATGCAAGTGTGCGAAGCTATATGCATTTCCCTGTCAAAAGAATTTCCGAAATGGAACAAGGACAACATGTTGCAGTGGACTTAGGGCTTTGAAGAGGAATGGAATTTTCCGAACTGCATTGGAGCCGTAGACGGAAAGCATGTGGCGATAAAGGCACCACCTAATAGCGGGAGCAGTTTTTATAATTACAAAGTGAGTCGCTTATTCAATTTGAGTAAAATTTAATATTAATGCCTCCATTCATATTCAGGGCTTTCACTCGATTGTGCTAATGGCTATATGCGACGCCCAGTATAGGTTCACCTATATAGATGTTGGTGCCTATGGAAGTGAGATATGAGATATGAGAGATATGAATGCCTTCTCACACTGTGGGCTTGGAAAAGCATTGTTGTCAGAAACTCTGCAGTTTCCTGACGACAATGTGCTAAATGGAGAGCGAACTCCATATTACATTGTTGGAGATGATGCATTCCCGCTGCATAAGCGCATTATGAAGCCATTTAGCTGCCGAAGCCTGGCTGTGTTCGAGCGTATATTCAACTACAGATTAAGCCGAGCACGTCGTTGCATTGAGAATGCTTTTGGAATTCTTTGTGCTAGATGGATGGCTGTGCAACGTACTCTGCTGAGCCAACCCGAGAAGTCTCAAAAGATTGTGGCTGCCTGTTGTTCGCTGCACATCTTCTTAATGCGCACAGGTCCCAAAACATATGCCATTAATAAGGATTCATTAATACAGGCGCACACTGTATTGGCTGATCTCTAAAACTATAACACTACATGTTCTCCTCAGGTTTTTTTTAAAGCACTCTTCCTATCTAAAATATATCGTGTTATATGGTCTTCCACTTCTGCCTTTTCCTCCAACGGCATCGAGTTAAGCATAGAATCCCAGTATGGCAAACAGGATTTGGTGGTACTGCCGGAGTCACCTGCTGATCGACGAGCTTTCCCAGAAATCGCAAACCTGAAGCTGTACATGAATCGTTTGGCGCAGATCGTTTCTTTGCTTTCTTTTCCTGTGAAAAATGATTGAGGAATTAAAAATTACGTTTATAACTAAGTCGAAGTATTCTACTTACATAAGAATAAGTTGAGCTACTGAGTTCATCCAGCTCCTTCGCCATATCCTTCTCGGCCTCCGCCCACTGCGTCTCCTTTAACGATGTGCTGCATAGTGTTTCTTCCAGTTCGGCTGAGCAGCTCTCATCCTCGGGAAAAAAGTCGGACTCAAAAGTTAGCCTCTGTGTAGAACAGTCGGGCAAGAATGACATGTGTGGAGCAAACGTCCACTCCACACAATCATTGGCCACCGGCTTATAGCCTGTTTACACTGAGGCGCATCATTGGATTTTTCCGTTAGGCGGAACATGCGACAATGATGCCCATAAGAGCCCTGTGGATAGAAGAAGACAATCATGCGGCCGCATGTTTAATCATGCGGAGCATCATTGGGTAGTGTTGCCGTATTCTGTCTAGTATTTTTACAAAATACTGAAATTATTCAGAGTATTGCTATCGATATCCGTCGATACGAAGGATATCGATAGCAAACAACTGTTTTTGTGTTTTAGTAGAAAAATGATGCGAAAAATGATGCGGCTTTGGTGTAAACGCCTCGCATCATTTTTCCGCACCTTCGACAATGATGCGGCAGTGTAAAAAGGCTATTATTTAATTGTACTCCTCCTGTACTACCACTTTTACCCTTGTTTGCCGACTTTATATGGTAGCGGTAGCTGTCCTTCAGGGACTTCCACGCCAATTTGCAAATACTCACTGGAAAACATGTGCTACTATCAATAAATAATTGACTTAAATTTACCGTCCTTATTAATTTCTTTAGCCACAGAATCCCAAGCATTTTTGGTTGCTATGGAGTCGAAATGTTTTTATCGGCCAGGTCCCATATTACAGGCCTCTTCTCTATTTCCTTTATTAACCATATTTTTCCTTCTTGGGAGAACTCCGCAAGCCTCTTGTTTTTTAACATTTATCCCTCCAAAAGCTGCGTAGCCATTCCAGCCAGCTCGGCTACAAGTGTGAGGGTGTTTTCTACCTCGCGACAAATATTAATGAATGCTGGTACACGCTTATTAAGCTCTAACCTTGATAAACTGTTATTTTCATATAAAAATATGTAAATAAGAACCTATATGTAGGTAAAATCAATGTTAACAAAGGTATTAAAAAAATGTATAATATTTCGTGTTGGACCGTGCTGGACCGTGTTCCGAACATTTTTAGCCGTGCGTGCTAGTGCGTGTTGGAAATTTTCATTTTCGTGCCGTGTTGGGTCGTGTCGGAAAATTGCAGTCCATGCCCATCTCTATATGGAAGTAATAAAGTAAATTTAATTTATACCAAAAATAATTTTTTTTCCTTTTTTGACAAGCAAAAAGGCGCGCACTGATACGTTAAAAAAAAATACTGTTACACGTTACACGTGCGAATTTCGTTCATTAAACTTCATGAAAATATATTTTTAAACTCAAAAACAAACAAAATTACAGATTATATCCTTGTCATTCCACTCCATTAACATCTTGAATTTGGTGCGCTGACCTTAGGTTAGGTTAGGTTGAGGCGTCTGTCGGGATCGCCAGGAACCCGACACACTTAGGCCGGTTTCGGCCCGTTGTGATACCGCAAGGAACATTTCCCCCTTCCCTTATGAGACTCTATGTTATGCGTTTTCCCATCCGGATGCCCTTATGAAGTTCGCGATCCTTCTGGGACCCATTGTAGACATGTCTGAAATGTCAATTAAGAAAGGTGAGCCCAAGTATTAAGTATCCTTCTGCTGAGAGCCGGACAGGAGCAGAACAGGTGTTCCACCGTCTCTTCCTCGTCCTCATCTCTGCAGCTACGACAGAAGTCGTTATAGGGGGTACCCAGCCTATTAACCAATGTCCCGTAAGGGAGCGCTGACCTTATATCACGAATACTTTTAGCGTTTTTGAACATATCAAGTGTGTTCAAAAAGCTGTCATTCATATTCATAACAATCTTTGCTAAAACTTCATATATACGTTGTTCAGAAACAGAAAGTGCTTTAAGGGTTTTTTCATTGCTTTACAAAGTGATTGTGTGCATTTAAAAGGTTGGCTGGCCGCACGACATTCAGGTTTTTTTGCACCGTTTTGCGTTCTTTCGATGAGTTTTTAATCGTTCAAGAATTTATGCACGGCGTCTTTCCACGTGTTTCTTCAGGTACGAAGTCGACATTTTGTCTTCTACCGCCTTCAACTTCTTTCGCCGTTCCCTCTGGGTGCTGCTCGTTGCTTTTTATATTTCTTCGAAATTTTTAACTTTTCAATCAAATTTGTGTTCATTTGAGCCTTGCTCAACTTTATCTAAACATCAGAAGTAGTTTGAGGTTAAAAAATTAATGTAAAATCAAAATTTTTAGTTATTGATAAAAAGACTGTTACGTTACATAGTATATAATTTGGCTCAGAACAAAGACGAAAAGGAATATATTTCTGATTTAATGTTTTATTTGAAAACTAGGCTACAAATGATTAGAGAAAAGCAAGTTTTTTTTTGTTAGTGCCATAGTTTTTACGTAAAAAACTTTTAATAGTTTATGACTGTTACGTTACAGTTACAATTGCGGTAGAATTCTTTTCAATAGAAAAGCTGTAAACTTTTTTTCGTTTTTTTATCTTCAAGTTACCTTAATATATCCTTACTGTACACAAATATGTTGTTGAGAAATTACAAACATTTTTTTTGCAAATATTACATACCTTTTTATCACGTGACTTTTTCTTACTCACTTTAAATCAACCCGAGGCAACGACCCAAAATGTGAAAATTCTCAAAACTGCCAATATGTATAGTGTTGGTCATTGTGTTTAATGATACAGCGTGACCAGTATGACAAAAAACTTATCAAGAAATAGCGAAATTTGAAAAAAACAAATTTTTTTACTTGGTTTCGTTTTTGGCGATGTTGATCATATTTGTGTGAAAATCGAGCCGAGAGGAGCGAAATTCTAAAAATAGAAACATTTTGTGTAGCGCACTCACACATACGCGAGTGTGAAGTTAGATTTCTTTAAAAATTGTGCTGCAGTCATACATTTTTTTCTTCCTCGTTACGTATCTTGTTGTGTTTTAGAATCTTTGATCATACCCAGCAACTTATTGGGCATCAATCAGCAGTGAGCTTCGGAGCGACTTGGACAATGGGAAGAGTGGAAAGAGAATCTTATTAAATCAGAGTAAGATATTGTTGCAAAGAACTCTCCAATCAAGCATATAAATTAAGGCTTCATTTAAATTATTTGCAATAAACTTTCCAGACTTGCTTATATAAAATGTTGCCTGTTGGTGTGTAACTTTCTTAGTGAAAGGTACAAAGGTTGGACAACTTTAGGTGGACTCACAATTAGCACTGGCCAATGCTAATTACTCCTTTGAAGTGGCTTTTTAAATGAATTCAGTCATTAGTGCTGACTGCCTCACGAAACGAAGCAGCCTTCCGCTCCTTTTACACAGATGCCTCATGCATCTTGAAATAGGTTACCGGCTGGCACAAATTGTGATTGGTGCAATGCAATTTAATTAAATTGATTCCTATGTTCTTTTTAATTCCTTTCAGCAGCAGGAAGCAGGAATCAAGAAATTTGGCAGTATTTTTGCCAGAAAATTGCAACACATTATTGCACTACTCAACTGAGTCGCAGGAGCAGGAGGGAATCGATTTTAATTTTCACCTTTAATTGTATACATTATCTTGAGGATACTAAAATGTGGCACAGGAAGCAACGAGGAAAAGCAATGCCGGAAATTAATTTCTTTTCAAATGGAAATTAAATCAAAAAAAGTAAATAATAATAATAATAAATAAATAATAAGTTGGAAAAACATGCACAGATTTGAGTGCAGGTCTCCGCCACAGAGAGGCTCTTGTCACAAAATGTTGTCTGGCGGAAAATGAAATTGGATGAAGTCCGCAGCTCAGAGTCCGCCTGCGGTGCTGGGAAATTTGCATTAAAAGTAATTTGGCTGAAAAACAGCCAACAAAAACGCAAAACATAATATGAAAGTCAGTATGGGGTACATACAAGCACTCGGCTCTTAATATTAGTATTAGACCCTCCATAAATTTGCAGAATATTTAATTTTCTAGTGATTGTGGGATTACATTTGAAATACTCCTGACAATATTTGCATATTACGAGAGAAATTGTTGACTAATTGTTAGCTCTAGTATAGAGTAGATTTATTTTTGATTTCAGCAGCTGAACATAATTTAATTAAAGTGTTGCTTGCAATAGTACCTATTGAATTTATTTCGTTTGTTTTTACTATCTTAAAAAGTTTACATAGATTAATGGCATTTTTTAGGCGTCGTCTAGCAAAACAGAACGTCAAGCACAGCATCATTAATTTTAATAAAATCTTCTTTGAATTTCGTTACAGTCCCAGCAGCACATGTGCATTTTCGTCTTTAAGGAAGAAAATCGAGGTAGTTTTCTTTAGTTGCGATGCAATTTTATGGTCTAGCTGTGAAAAAGTGATTACATTTCATTCATCTTATATTGCCCTTTAAGTATTTTCACATGCAGTTAAGCGAAATCAATAAACCCCATACCGGAAACAATCGAAAATTGAAAAATAGCATGATTTCCCCGGCCAATATTTCTCAATAGTCCGAGCACACATTGGGGTTTCTGGCCATAACAATAATAGCTCAAAAGCTTTTGTATTTTATGGCCATTAAAAAAGAGTACAGCGAATACATGGAGTACAATCAAACAAAGGCATTGACAGCTGCAAAAATATTGCACAACTAATTAATAAGGGCCATCAATGGACACCAATAAGAACAGGAAAGAGTGCAATGAGAGTGAAAGAAAATAAAGAAAACCAGTGGAAAAACAATTAAACTAATTGACTACAATTTATACGCGGCTAAGACACAGACACACTGTGCAAAAAGGGAAACCAAAAACGAGAGAAAACGGAAAAAGTTCATACAAACAACAAAAAAGTTGCATGGGAGAAAATTGGAGCTGATGGAAAGTTTTGCAGAGCATCGAAAAGTAAACCGCAAAAATTAAGACAGTCGGAGAAACAGCTCGGATAGAGCAGGCATCCATTAACTTGGCCACTAATGAAACCACATTGAAAGAGTAGTCGGCAGCAGCACCCCCGCCATTGCCACCACTGCAGTGGTGCACTGTCAACAAATAACTAATTGACACTGTCGGGTATAAAATGCGAATTACTTCACTGCACAGAAAATTTATGATTGCATTCTTATACAACTCGCATGGCGCGCCTCAATCCTGATTTAGTGTACAGATTGCATAAAGTCAAAGCCTACCGAACAATCAATAGAAATTACATTTTTTGGTTAAAACTTTAAACATTATGTTGATATTTGTTTTTTTTTTATGTATGGAGCAGTGTTGAATTAAAATCAACATAAAATAGTTGTGTGTAAAATAAACTATATAATATAAGAAGACATTTACTTTGCTAACGTTTCTTCTGAGGTATTTGTAATCATTTTTCAGCAAACACAAGTCAAAGTCCGGACCTCCTCGCATCCTCGGACAATTTGCAGTTGGCAACTTTTCAAAAGGAAACACTACAATTGCTCGGATGTGAGAGAAATAAAGTTTGGTACAATAAAATATACAGGTTTTTCCATCCATTCCTTTAACGCCTTCATTTAATTACAAAATTCCCATTCTTTCCGCCAGAATAAGTTATTTTTGCTCTCCCGCTTCATTTTCCATCATGAATGGTTAAGTCTAAAGAGAAATGCAATGCTGACGCCATAATTGATTGAATCAGCAAGCAATGCGAATAATCTTTTCATTTCTGACTCATCGCTGACTCAATTGTCAGTCGTTAATGCGTTCGCTTTTTGTTCATACTTTTATTTATTTATTGCATACTTGGGCATTCATTTTTGATGAGATTTGTATACTATACAATGCAAGAGTCTGCAAGAGCTGTTAAAGCGCCATCTGCTGAGCGATATTTCCAATCAAAGATGATTTTAATACTGTCACAGTTCCTGATCATCATTCATATATTTGGGCTCCTCTAGACTTCTGATTGAGTTCTTAAATTGTGAGTATTCTTTGGTTGAATGTTGTCATTCGTTGAGTTCGTTGTTGAAACTTACAAGTGATGGAAAAACATTAAAAGATCCTGCACTTTCCCATCTCTGATGCAATTTAGAAATAAATTCCGACCAACAGCACTCGAGGAGGTCACAAGCACAATTCCTCCTCATGCCATCCCAAAAAACCCTTAACAGACCATTACACTGCGAAAGCTGTTTGCCCTTCGCATTGCTGTTCCTAGAGATGTTTTTGCAATTGCATTAGGGAATTTGTAATATTTATTATATTTTTGTTTACCGTGCTGCGGGTGTGAAGTTTAATAAATTTTAAAGCTGTCTTTGCCTACTGTGCGGCATTTATTCTTCTATTTTCCACAATTTATTCGGCCATTATAACATTCTACTGGATAAAGTATTTCAACAAAAGCTTTTCAGATAATATGATAGCAGTGTGACAGCGGCAAAGCCAAAGTCTTATCTGCTCATCCGTCCAGATCCTGAAATTTATCCACTTAGACTCCACTCATTGCCGCTGACAACGTGGCGTGTGTGCTATATCCTGCGTCCTGCTGTTTACTCTAAAGCCGCCGACTGACTGCCACACATCCTTACATTTTTCAAACATAATTTCATGCTTCAACATTGCCACAGAGGCAGCCAGTGATTTTGTTATTTTCTGTGCCGAAAATGTGCAAGTAAGTTAAGGCATATGTGATTTTCTGCGTTGCAATCATCTGGTTCCAAATGCTGTATGCATGTCCCCATAAGTGTAATCAACCTGTCTGCTCCTAAATGTATTTTATTGGTCATTATTTTTACAATTTTTGAAAAAATTAAACTTTTTTACCATAAAACTATCCGAAGTCTAGTAGGAACTAAACAGCCCTTTTCAGGCTGTTCTCCTACTCAACTAGCGCAACATTTGTTGGGTTGAATAATTTATTGAGTTATAATTCTGTCAGCTGAATCTCGTTAGATTAAACGCCTACCAACTGCTGCGTGGATACAATAAACTAGAAAACTTCATAATGTCCATCTGGCGGCGAAATTTGTACTGCGCCTGTATATTCAACGCAGACAGATCTAAATGGTCTCGACATAGAGTGGAACGCATGAATGCATTTAGAGTGAAACTCAAATAGAATACCATCTGAATGGATGCGTCCTGAAGGGGCACTGCAATGGCGATTGGTGGCCAAAGTAAATGCGTGAACAGTTGACTGATTCGATGAGTGCATGAAGCACTCAGCGCATAGGCAGTGGCCTCTTTAAATCCCTTTCAGAATATCCTTGACCTTGGCTAAATGCCAATGACTTTAATTCACCAGTTAAAAAGGGAAGGGAATCAAAAGTTCTTAGGGCCAGACTGAAAATCCTTACCACGTTGCATTGACTATAAGTGGGGCGTCTCCTCTGGTGGTCCTATTCAGCACATGTCGGACACTTTCATTGGCCAGGATTCGATTTTGGCAGGTTAGAAAATTCCCAGCGGGGAAACCAAAGTGGGTTCTGATAAACTTTCCACAGGAATGTGGGAATAGGGTATATGAGGGAACAGCAGAGCCTAACCGATGGCAAAGTATGTGCACGGATAGGTAGGGATATAAGCCAAAGACGCAGAGCTGCATTCTCGATAACACGCTCTCTCCCATGTCCCATCGATGTTAACAAAAGACGAAGTTAGTTGCTGCAGATCGTCGAACGAAGACTCAAGTTGTGTGTGAACCGTATAATCTTAATTTCCAATATACTATGTAATCTATATATTAATCAAACTTGCGACATTACCCATAAATAAAAACACTTAATTTGTAGCCCCTACAAATTATTGGGGGCTCGTCCGGGAATGTCCAAGAGCAGTGCATAGTTGTGCGTTAACACATCGGAAAAGATTGACGGTCGGCCAGAAAAAGTGAAGAAAATCAAGGTTTAATAAACAATTAATAAACGACGGAGCTAAAACATTCAAAAATGCCAAAAATTTTCTTCAAAAACCTGCAGACGCCGCACAGAAACGTTAATTACTGTGTATGTGTGGAAGAATAAATGAAGGAACGACGCAATAGAAGGAAAAACGAAGACGAGACGGCAAACACAATACAGAAACGCCAATTTCTGTGTGTGTGTGTGTAGCAACGAGTAAGAAAAGGGAGACGCGAGAGACATCAGGAAATTGTAGGCGCTATTTGATGGGCGTGAGACTACAAATTTTTGTTGTGGCGACTTTCTGATCAACGAAAAGTTGTTCTAATTTGCAAAACGACGACCAACACATCGACGCAACGAGGAAGCAATAGAAGGAAAAACGAAGACGAGACGGCAAACACAATACAGAAAAGCCAATTCCTGTGTGTGTGTGCAGCAACGAGAACGAAGAAGGGAGGTTTCACTTGGCAAAAATACGACGAAATTTGCAAAAAGGAGCTCCAAAACATCGACGCAACGAGGAAGATATAGAAGGAAGGAAGACAAAGAGATCACAGCACCATACAGAAACACCAATTCCTGTGTGTGTGTGTGCAGCAACGAGTACGAAGACGGGAGGTTCCGCTTGGCAATAATACGACGAAATTTGCAAAAAGAGCTCCAAAACATCGATGCAACAAGGAAGAGAGAGAAGGAAGACACCAGAGACTCTGCAACACCATACAGAAACGCCAATTCCTGTGTGTGTGTCTGTATCAAAAAGTCTGCAAGCAGAGAGTGCGGCAAATTGGCCGTACGCGAAATACGACGAGAAAGATCGACGAAACGAAGAAGAGAAGGAAGACACGAGACAGGCAAGCAATTGTGTGACGACGTAATACAATGAGAGCTCGCTGCTGTTCCTGATTCACGACGAGAGCAGTTCAAATTTGCAAATAACGAGGAAAATTGTAAATAGAACTGCACAGAGACGACGGTTGACAAGAGCGGTGACGAAGACGTGAAGAGCGGGACGGCGAGAGGCAAGTCCATTGGTTTGGATGAGCAACAGTGGTACAGAAGATCATTAATTTTGAGGGTTTTTTTCAAATATTTTAAAGTAACCGTATAATTTTAAAATTTCAAATCATTTGCTAATCAAAAAAATTGTAATTTAGCTGTATAAGTATTTTTAAGATTCTATTTCACATTTTTAACATTTTTTTAAACGGTTTAATGGTTTTACAATGGAGTCCAAAGCAATTTTCGAAATGACGGTGCCTTTCTTGAAGGCAAAGTTGATTGAACTGGGCAAGGAAACGACTGGAAGAAAGAGTGTTTTGCAGGATCGGCTCCTCGATCATTATGGCTTGAATGTGGGTGAGTGCGCGGATGACGATGTTGTAAGTGGGGCTGGTGAGAACAGTATCTACGCCGACGCAAGCAGTAATGTTACATCAAGATTCACATTACGAGATGTCCAGGACAGTGTTTCATCATTTTCGGGGTCAGCACAGGAAGACTTTAATCACGTTAATCCGAGTTTGAGGATGTCGCAGTGACTGTTGGCTGGGATAATCTTCAGAGATTCATATACGCCAAGCAACTTTTAATTGGAGCCACCAAGCTATATATCAAGAGTATCACAGGTGTTCGAGGATGAAAAGAACTTAAAAATGCATTGAAGGAAGAATTTGATACAAAATGATGTTCAGCAGAGATTCACAACATCTTGCGACGAAAAAAAAAATTAGGGAAAGAAACTTGTATTGAATTTTTATACAGTTTGATGGAGATAAGTAAGCCAATCAGACTTGACGAGGAAAGCATTGTGGCATATTTTATCGAAAGAATACCAGACAGCAAGGTGAATAAGGCTGGCATGTATCGTGCGAGCACAATCAAGGAGCTTAAAGATGAAATTATTATATACGAAAAGATGAAAGGAAAGGGAAATAACAAAGTAGGTTATAGCAAGGAAGAGTTAGGTAAAAAGAATCAAAATGACGGCCATAAGAAATGCTTTAAGTGCAACACGGAAGGCCATTTTGCAAGAGATTGCAAGGGGGAAGTAGTTTGCTATTTCTGCAATAAAAAAGGTCACATCTCGAAGAACTGCTCTCAGAAGAACGCAACTTTTTCCGATAAGAAAGATGCTGCTAATGTTTTGAAAGTAAAAGCTAATAAAGGATTGATTTACAAGAAAGTAGTAGCTGCAGGAGTGTCATTTATTGCCATGATTGACTCAGGATGTGATTTGTGCTTGATGAGGGAAGATATTTTTCAGAGTTTTAGTGGACTGAAACTTAGATACGAGGTAAAGCACTTGAGAGGCATTGGCAAGGGTGAGCTAGTAACTGTAGGTTGCTTTGATGTCGACATGGTAGCAGACGAAGTGAGTTTTAGCGCAACCTTTCATGTAGTCAAACAGAAAGAGTTTGAGTATGCGGCTATCATAGGAAACGATGTACTTCACTCTGTCGATTTTATATTTAGCTCAAACGGCGTCCAGTTTAGGGCTAAAGAGTGCGACTTTGCTCCGATTTTTAAAGGAATGTGTATTAGGGAAGATCTAGAAACAGAATCTGTCGTAGACAAAGTCGATCTGTTTCACTTGAAAATAGACCAGAAGTTTCAAGTTGAGCAGTTGATAAAAGAATATAACCCGGTGACATCGATAGTGTCTCCCGTCAGCATGAAGATTGTATTGAATGACGACATTCCTGTATATCAACGTCCACGACGCACTTCCTACGAGAATAAGTGTTTTATAGAGAAGACAGTGCAAGAATGGCTTGCAGAAGGAATTATAGTACCGAGCTGCTCAGAGTACGCGTCCCCAGTAGTACTAGTCTCAAAGAAGAACGGATCGAGAAGACTTTGTTGTGACTACCGTAAGCTTAATCAAAAGATTAAGAGAGACAATTTCCCCATGAGCTTGATAGACGACGTTCTCGATAGGTTGCAAGGCTCTAAAGTATTCACTACCTTAGACATGATGAACGGATTTTTTCACGTGCCGATTGAGGAAGAGTCTAGGAAGTTCACAGCCTTTGTAACGCATAACGGGCAATACGAGTTCACACGTGTTCCGTTCGGTATCACAAACTCACCTGCTGTGTTTTGTAGATATGTCAGTGCAGTATTGAGGGATCTTATACAAACTCAAACGATTGTGGTTTATATGGACGATATAATCATACCAACTAAAAATGGGAATGAAGGACTTGAGGCTTTAGGAAGAGTGTTGAGTGTGGCATCCAAAGCTGGATTGAGAATTAAGTGGGAAAAAGCACAATTGTTAAAAAGTAGGATTACTTTTCTAGGTTATAATATTGAGAATGGAACAATAGCACCTACAGACGAAAAGATCAAGGCGGTCGTTAATGTCCCAGTCCCTAAAAGCCGACAAGCTTTACAAAGATTTTTGGGATTAACTTCTTATATGAGGCGCTTTATGAAAGACTATGCCTTAGCAGCTAAACCATTGAGTGACTTACTACGCCAGAACAGTAATAAAATTGAGGATAGACACGTAGAGCTGAACGAGCGCAAGGCTTAGTGGCCTTCAATTTCTTGAAACATCTACTAGTATCAGCACCTGTACTAAAATTGTTCGATCCGATAGCTGTAACCGAGGTGCACACAGATGCGAGCAAGGATGGCTTCGGAGGCATTTTAATGCAGAAAGACTCTGAAGATCAACAATTTCATCCGATTGAGTTTATGAGCAGAAAAACAAACCCTTTTGAGGAAAAGTACAGCTCCTACGAACTCGAGGTATTAGCCATCGTCAACGCGATAAAGAAATGGAGAGTTCATTTGCTGGGAAAGCAGTTTACTGTCGTCACAGATTGCAATGCTTTTGCAATGACCATCAAAAAAGATGATTTACCGCCCAGAGTGGCAAGATGGGCCATGGCCTTACAAGAATTTGATTTTAAAGTAGAGCACAGAGCCGGAACTAAGATGAAGCATGCTGATGCACTTAGCCGTATGTCGTGTTTCCTAATCGAAGACTCCACAAAGTATCGGTTGGTAGAAGCACAAGATAATGATAGTTGGATAAAAGCAGTCAAAGTCGTATTATCGAGCAATGACACGTACGAAGATTATTTTCTTAAAAATAATATTTTATACAAAGATGCAGTGAAAGAGTTGTTGGTCGTTCCTGAGTCTATGCAAGATGAAATTATTACCGTAGCGCATAGGGACGGTCATTTTGTTTATAGGAAAACGAGAGACATGTTAGCAAAGTTTTATTTTATCCCAAACATTCAGAAGAAGATACAAAGAGTCGTTAAAGGATGTGTTGAATGCCTGATCAAAGACTCCAAACGAGGCAGGCCCTCCACACCTATTGACAAAGCACAAGAACCCTTTGGAACCTATCAAATCGATCACTGACACAAAAAAGAAATATAACCACATATTGGCAATCGTAGATGGATTTTCAAAATTTGTTTGGCTTTATCCGACCAAGTCAACGGGTTCAGGCGAATTTATAGATAAGCTCGAAAAGCAAGTAGCAGTTTTGGGCCACCCTCGTCGAATCGTTACGGATAGGGGAATGGAACTGCATTCACATCAGGAGCTTTTAATGAGTACTGCAGGCACGAAGACATTCAATTATTACATGTTACCACAGGTATGCCTAGAGGAACCGGGCAGGTAGAACGGATACACAAGATCGGCATTCCAATGTTAAGAAAAATAAGTCAAGACAATCCAGGAAATTGTTATCGCCATGTAGGCAGAGTTCAGCAAATAATTAATAATGCTCCACCTAGATCCACAAAGTATAGCCCGTTTAAAGTTTTGACGGGTTTGAATATGAGGAAGAAAGATGATGACCTCAGAAAACTATTAGAAGATTTGGAAGTAGAAGAACTCATTGATGAGCGGGAAGAAATACGAAAGAAAGCACAGGAGAATATTGAGAAAGTTCAGCAAGAAAATAGGAAGAGCTTCAACGGAAAAAGAAAGGTGGAACCTTAATCCATAAAAGATGATCCATTTATTGGGCGGCTATATCTCTCTAGATATTGTCTTTTAATAATAATTGTGTCTGTTCGTGCGTTTGTTTGTTTGCTTATAGGTGTTTCTTCTGTCACCTATCGATAGTTCTCATCCTCTTATTAATATCTGCCTGCATTAAACGTCTACCAACTGCTGCGTGGATACAATAAATAAGAAAACTCCATCTGGCCGCGAAATTTGTCCTGCGCCTGCCTTTTAACGCAGACAGAGCTAAAAGGTCTCGACATAGAGTGGAACGCATGAATGCATTCAGAGTGAAACTCAAATAGAATACCATCTGAATGGATGCGTCCTGGAGGGGCACTGCAATGGCGATTGGAGGCCAAAGTAAATGCGTGAACAGTTGACTGATTCGATGAGTGCATGAAGCACTCAGCGCATAGGCCGTGGCCTCTTTAAATCACTTTCAGAATATCCTTGGCCTTAGCTAAATGCAAAGAATCAGAAGTTCTTAGGGCCAGATTGAAAAACTTTTCACAGGAATATTTTGGTCTCCACGGATTGTGCACCTATCCTCGGCGACAAGCACTTGGTTTCTGGCTTCTGGCCCATGTTTAATGATGGAAGCCACTCAAAGTTCGACGTGCAATTAATGCAGCTCAGCTCGGAGAAGCACGACACCTCAACATGTCCGTGGCAATGCTTCGGGCTCTGGGATAAATCTCTTAGCACGTTCTATCTAGACAGAGTACCCATCCACAAGCTAATGCTGAAAACTTTTCAGCAACAGTTCCATGCCATGCCATTCATTAGCATGCCAATTTAAAAATTTATCAGCTGGTGGTCGCCGGTTCTACCCAGGGTCCTGGTTCTAGTTCTGGTCCTGTCGGCTCTCTGCGTTCTCTCTTCTATTTTGAGGCAGGCCCGCAGCTGATGGAAGCTTTACTAACTGCCAGAGCCCGCATGACAAAGTTTGTAGCACAAATTATACACAGATAGAAATCTTTCAAAAATTAAAGGGTTATCGTTATCACAAACTTTTAAAACTTTTATTAGATCTGAAAAAAATATCTGTTAACCTCTGATTCCTCAGGTGGATGGCTGCAAAGACAAAATAAATATTTCCAAGCTTGGCTAAAAAGTAAAACCAGGAAGATGCTAGTTTTTTTACTTTTATGTTATGCCCTGGTATTTGTGCAACATTTTTGTCGGTTTACCATTTGCTTTTCGGGTTTGGTCGCAATCTGGTCTGCCATTTCCAGTTGGAAAATTTGAAAGGAAAAATATAGTTTGATTATTTCAAGGCTTTCTGTTTCTAAATCTAAATAAAAAGAACAAAGATGAAATAATTAAATTAATGAAGTAATATCACCTAGCATACATGTACATCCTAGGCTAAGCAACATAACATAACAAAGCAACATTTCCGCAACATAGCCTACGAAGCTCTGCGTCGCTATGTTGTCGTCGGAGTATTGAAATCTTTAAGAACGGTTCGTTCCCTGCTACGGGGCCACGTTCATATTATTTTCTTGGTAATTACATCTGAAATATACATATGCACGTCACGTGTGACGAACAGGACCAACAGGATGGAAATTTTACTTGTGTACACGTAGATACGTATCCTACGCGTAGGCGGAACTTTCTAATGCCCTTTTTCTGCTCTAATCGATGCCCACATCTCTGATGTGATGTGATATCTCTTTGAGGGTATGCTTGAAACGATCATTTTTATACCCGTACTCAAAAAGAGTTAAGGGGTATACTGTATTTGTGCTAAAAGTGGATGTGTGTAACGCAGAGAAGGAAATTTTTCCGACCCCATAAAGTATATATATTCTTGATCAGCATCAATAGCCGAGTCGATAGAGCCATGTCTGTCTGTCCGTCCGTCTGTCCGACTGTCCGTCCCGATGAGCGCCTGGATCTCAGAGACTATAAAAGCTAGAGCAACGAAATTTTGTTTCCAGACTAATGTGATATCACACTGTTAAAAGTGTATTTCAAAATTTCGCCCCGCCCCCTTCCGCCCCTACAAAGGACGAAAATCTGTGGCTTCCACAATTTTGAAGATACGATAAAACTAAAAACGCAGTATCGTAGAGAATGACCATATCTATCAGATTGCCGAATCTGAATCAGATCGGATCATAATTATAGCCAGAATAAAGAAATTAATTTTCAGTTGCTTCCCCCACCTCCTCTGGCGCTGCTGACGCTATTCATTCTCTGTCTCGCTCGCACACACTCTGCCCTGTGCAATGCGCGAGCAACCCTAGCGGAGGAGATGTAGAATCTAAATGGTAGATGTAGAATATTTGTTCTATATGTATTATCTACATTTTACATGTAGATGTAGTTAACAAATGTAGCAAAAAAATGTAAAATGTAAAATTTTAAAATTTTTTTAAAATTTCAATTATAAGCTCACAAGTTTATATACTGACTGAGTACGGGTATAAAAGTAGAGTCGCGACTAGAAGCGACTCACGTTCCTTCTCGTTTTGTAATACCTTTTATACTATATTTATCGCATAATCACTCGATTGGAATGAACCTCGATTATATTATACCCGTACTCAAAAAGGGTTAAGGGGTATACTGTAATTGTGGTAAAAGTGGATGTGTGTAACGCAGAGAAGGAAAATTTTCCGACCCCATAAAGTATATATATTCTTGATCAGTATCAATAGCCGAGTCGATAGAGCCATGTCTGTCTGTCCGTCTGTCTGTCCGTCCCGATGAGCGCCTGGATCTCAGAGACTATAAAAGCTAGAGCAACGAAATTTTGTTTCCACACTCATGTTGATACACTGTTAAAAGTGTATTTCAAAAGACAAGAGTCGCGACTAGAAGCGACTCACGTTCCTTCGCGTTTTTTGTTGTTAATTATCTTCATAGGCTCCTTTTCCAGGCTAGTTTGTACCTTGGAACTGTCAAGCATGGAAATTTCAGCTAGCATACTCTGTTACAAATATTTAGGAGGATGATCCGTATTATTTCAGCGCTGTCCACCACATAAGTATGCCAAACTTCTGCTTCTGATGGGAGTGTGCCTGCCCTTATACGAAGGGCCTCGTGCATCTCGCCTCGTGCATCTCTCCTCTCTCGAGGATCGAAGGACCATTGCGGCGCAGATATTTCTGTACGATCTGTTAGTGGGTAACATCGATTGCCCTGACCTGCTTACTAGGATTGGCTTCAACACGCCTGCCAGGAACCTTAGGCACCATCCTCTTTGTTGTTGATCTCCACCGGACCAACTACGGGAATAATGAGCCGTTATGTAGGGCTCTTCGGCAGTATAATTCGTTGCCAGCTAGGATGCGATTCGACTTTTGCCTGGGAAAAGGAGCCGTTAGACGGTTGCTATCTCAGTTTTTCTTGTTTAATTGTTAGTTTGTTATTCTTTGTTATACCCGTACTCAAAAAGAGTTAAGGGGTATACTGTATTTGTGGTAAAAGTGGATGTGTGTAACGCAGAGAAGGAAAATTTTCCGACCCCATAAAGTATATATATTCCTGATCAGTATCAATAGCCGAGTCGATAGAGCCATGTCTGTCTGTCCGTCCGTCTGTCTGTCTGTCTGTCTGTCTGTCTGTCTGTCTGTCTGTCCGTCTTGATGAGCGCCTAGATCTCAGAGACCTTAAGAGCTAGATCAACCAAATTTTGTTTCCAGACTCATGTGATATCACACTGTTACAAGTGTATTTCAGAATTTCGCCCCGCCCACTTCCGCCTCCACAAAGGACGAAAATCTGTGGCAGCCACAATTTTGAAGATACGATAAAACTAAAAACGCAGTATCGTAGAGTATGACCATATCTATCAGATTGCCGAATCTGAATCAGATCGGATCATTATTATAGCCAGAATAAAGAAATTAATTTTCAGTTGCTTCCCCACCTCCTCTGGCGTTGCTGTCGATATTCATTCTCTGTCTCGCTCGCACACACTCTGCCCTGTGCAATGCGCGAGCAACCCTAGCGGAGGAGATGTAGAATATTTGTTCTAGATGTATAATCTACATTTTAGATGTAGATGTAGTTAACGAGATGTAGCAAAAAAATGTAAAATGTAAAATTAAAATTTTTTTTAATGTTAATCATAAGATTATAAATTTATATACTGAGTACGGGTATAAAAGTAGAGTCGCGACTAGAAGCGACTCACGTTCCTTCTCGTTTTTGTTTAGTTTTTAAGATAGAAATAAGTTAGTTTAGCCAGTTAAGGTTTATCCGTTGGCGAATAAATAAATAAATAAATATAAGTTCCGTCCTATCCAAATTTTTTATTCAGATGAGAAGAACAGAATCAGTATTCGTGCCATCAATCTTATGACAGAAAAGGTTCACGCAGACAATTGACAAATCGTCGATTCCGTTTCCTGTTGCGTATGCTCGTTACGAGAAGGATGTAAAGATGGAAGTGCGTGCAGGGGGAGTTGGAAAGGACAATGTTATGTGGGCATCAATTTGATACGCTCCACATACCAGTATACATGATGCATGTGTATGTTCAAGAAGTGCGTGTGTGTTTAAGGAGGCACTTTCAAATAGAAATATAAAGGTAAATAAAATTTAAATTATGCCCTTTTTCGGGGGTTTCGGCAATTGTTATCCGAAACATCCATCCGATGAACACGTGAGCCGCATATGTATGTAATGTTGCACCAGAAACAATTGATTGTTTGACCTTGTTAGCTTTAAGATATTGATATCCGTGCACGAGAATGGTAAATGAAAATGAAAAATGTGGAGTAAATAGTATATTAACATTTACTTTCGACAACCAAATGCTTACGAAAGTAACTTAAATAAAATTAGAAAATTCCGCCTACGTGTACAAAAGTAAAATTTCCATCCTGTTGGTCCTGTTCGTCACACATGATGTATATTTAAGATGAAATTACCAAGAAAATAAGACGTGGCACCGTTACAGGCAACTGACATGGAAAATAAAATTCGTTTGTAGTTGGAAAATTTCCTAACATTTAATAAACAAGTATATTTGTTCCAAATTAATAGTCCAAAAAAATATAAATAAATAAATATCTTTGAATACCACCTAAATCGCTTTTTAAAGCGTTTAAGCATCACTCCAACTTTATTTCCCCCCAAAATAAAGCAAAAAGTGCAATTAACGAGCGTAATTACAGGTAATTACAGGTGGAAGGGAAAGAAAAGCAGAAGCAAAGAAATGTAATTAGCGCAGTGAAAAGGCAGAAGGGGGCACGCCATGCAGCATTAAAATTGAATCAACAGAATAAATATGGTTTTAGTTGCCTCTAAAAATGATTAAAGGAACTCCATTAAAATGGATTTAATAAATATAGGAGGTCCATTATCAACCGACATCCTCCATTGTCCATTCCTCCATTAATTGTTCAGTGGGAAAAATTGCAGTCGAGAGCAGTTTTTATGAAGCCATCACCAACGTTTCGACCGGGCCAGATGTCAACTTGTGTTCAGCGCGCTGCTGCGGAGGGAAATAGGAAAAACCGGAGGAACTGTAAAGTTTTAAATGGAAATGACGCGGAAGCGTTAAGGACAATGACGGACGTCAACGATGACAGGGACGAGTTTTGATGTTGCTGTCTGACGCTGTCCTTCTTTCTGGCAGCTAGGCGTGACGGAAATGACATTTTCATGGAGGTGACACCATCGACGACGACAGCGAAGTGCTTCAAGCGAAAACGGAACTCTAAAGGCAAAGTAAATGGCCGAGCAAAATGGACAAACAACTGATGAATTCTAAACAAGAATTCTTCAAGCATGACCAGAAAACATTGTGTGATTCAAAAAGTTTGCATGTTGTTCTTTAAATATCTAAGTTACTTTAACTTTCGCTTTTCGTTTGGAATTGTGTTTTCAACGAGATCCTCCTAACTGTCCAGATGTATCGAAATTTTTCAGACCTACTTCCTTTTCAGATATGTATATAGGGTTATCCGCCAATTAATCTCTAATCTAATACTGGCTCTGCCCCTACTTATTGTACAATTAAATATTTTTATAATTGCTTAATTTTTAATAAGTTTTTTTAGTCGCAGTCAGGGATCTTTGCTCCGGTCATCCTCGCGGAATGAGAATACTTATATTTATTGATTTATTTATTTCGCTAACTTCTGGCTTTATTTTTTTTAGCGAAAACCACGTTTTTGGCTTTTACTATTAGTTTGTGGAAGTTTCCCAACGAGAAAATATATATTATATGTAAGTACATATAGTACATGTAGCAGATGTAATTTTTTTAATCGCTACATTTCGTACCTACTTAAAATTAATTCAAGTAGTTCTAGACATTCCTCAATTAAAAAAAAGTTCAGACTTCTCTTAATTTATTAGAAAATAAAGCTGTATTTTATAGAAATATTAAATTAACATACTAAATAATAATAATAAACTTCAGTTTTTCTGTTGGTTCGAAATTTGGCTAAAGGTTCCTTGTGCAGATGTGCAGACTTTTTGTGGAAATTTCGGACATTACGTCCAGCTGAGCTGCGCAGAGACTTTTAAAGTCCATGGTCTGCGCTGTCCGAGGTCAACTGCTCTTCCTTGTCGGTCATAAAAAAGGTGAGTTCTTCCTCAATAGCGTCTTCCCAAAAAGCCTCGGCCTCGCTCGTTGTGAGGGTAGTTCCACACTGTAGATCGGGCTTCTACTTTATTCATTCAATTTTTTTCATTCTGACTAAGCCTGAAATGATCGAATTCAATATACGACTTAGTGCCTTAAGTCTTAGCTAGCAACACATACCTTTTTCCAACGCAGATTTCCTGCTGCAAGCCAACGATTTAAGCAATCACCGTTGAGGATAGAGGACTGATTTCAGCACGACAGCTTCGTATGGCAGCAAGCTACGGCGATAATGGCGAGAGGTCCATTGTATAGAGCAGATAAAGAAAACCTGAAAATGAAAACTATAGATCGATCGAATATAGTGCAATTTTAACATTTTCGTGTATCCGATCAAGTGAGAGAGTGTTCCTCAGTCGGTTCGACGAACAAAAGCAGTCTAGTTTTCTGTTTATTTTCATGTGTCTGCTTTGGCAATAACAAAATGTCAAAACGTAGCGAAAATTAATAGAAAGAAGCAAGAAAAATGAAAACAAAAACACTTCAAAATGTTCAAAATGTTTCAAGCGCTCAAGGTTTTCGAATCCTTAGAATAAGCTGCCTTAAAAAAATATCAATTATTTTGATATCAGCTAAAACCGAAAATACCCCGAACCTCATCCAAACGACGAAGGTCTTTGGCGAACATGAATGGGGGTAAAAGGGTAACTGGACAAAGATTTTCTGGTTTCTAAAAAAGAAAAGAAATTTACATAATAATATAAATATAAAAGAGTTTAAGAAAACTACGACTATCTAAAACTATTTACTAGCAACTAGAGAGGGATGGATATGTGGAGACGTTTTTTCAGCAGATATTTTTTTGCACCTCTTGGCGATCAGGCACACACAATCTGCAAATCGTTTAACTAGAACAGCTGGAATCCGTACTCATTCGGGTAATGGGTTAGCTAGCGGTCAAGTACTAACACTCTAACATTTCAATATGAGGGAAATTTAATAAAGTTGTAAGAAAAAATACTGTACTTACATTTAGCATACATATGTATGTATTTCTCTATGTAAAAATTGAAAAGGAGATTGACTGCAAAGGAGAGGAGTATGGAATGGCGTGATGTCCATTAAAATGTAACAATGTTTGGGGAAGCAGCCTCGTTTGGTCAACAGATGTGCGCTTGACTTTCCACAAAATGTGGCATGCCTCTGCAGGCTATCCCCTGTCCTGTGTCCTCTATCCCTGCCTCCCAGAGAGTTTATAGGATGTGAGTTCACATACTCTACGTATGCTTGAGAGCAAAAAAACTACAAAACATCCGCCTGGAACATGCTCTGAAAATTCTGCCAACAGCTCACCCCCGCCACACAAATATCTACCCACTCCGCACCCCTTACAATGAAAGAAAGGTTGCCTCTGGTTATGGCGCAGAAAAACCATTGTTCTGCTTGGCAACAACTTTTTTCCTCAGCCTTTTTTCTCTTGTTCAGTTTTAATGGAGTCCTGTGTGGTGTGTAAATATTTTCCCCTTTTCTGGGGGCCCGGAGATTTGTGAAGCGGCTCGGTTCAGTTTTGGAACTTGTTTTTACGGTCTGAAAACCATCCCATAACTCGTAGTGTCTAACGAGCGGTAAAAACGCCTGGAAGAATTCTCCAAATATGAGTAATATTTATTTTGTGATGAAATAAAAATTTAAGCTTCAAGCTGATTACAGTTCTTATATGTAGGTAAATATTTACGCTTTAGAAATTGAATCTTGTGGTTTGATTGTTTGATTTCGATGGGAATTGAAAGGAGAGGGAATGAAGAACAAAAAATATGGTGATACCGTATCAGATTCGTATGGACAGAATACCAAAATAGAATAAAAAGAAATGCAAGTATTGGCATAGAGACAATTGTAGTTTTCCGAACATTTATTTATGCTCTATATGCCAACCTATGCTCCTTACAGAGTACAAAATGATTTCCCATCATACTTCAGCACAAAATCATAAATCATCCAGCTAGTTTTCAGAAAAATTGTTTTTCCTCAGTGGCCGAGAGACAATATATTTTATTTCCTGGCTCAGTGAGGCATCAACTACTTGCCTCCACCGCCTAAAGCATCCTCCCTAGCCACGAGAAAAAAACAACAGCTGACAGACGTAGCCACTGTAAAATGTTTCAACTCAAAAACCGAAGGGAGGGGATGGGAACTTGGGGCTGTGTCCTCGGTATCCGAGAAGAATGACGTGCCAGACAGGTGATACATAACAAGGACAGTAATTTTTCCACACCCACACCTTCTCTGAAGGAAGAAAACAATGAAATCTGACCTCAGCTGAATACCAATAAAGTGCTGCTGTCAGTCAGCTCAGGAGGGTAAATGGTGGAGTATTGGGGTATGCCGAAGACAGCTACTAACTGAAGTTTCCTCTTATCTATATATATTATCTGGAATGTCTGAACTGTCGGCCGGCATGTCAGGTCCTAGGCGACGACAGTGACTACAGCAATAAAAAGCTGCACAATTTGCACTGTTCAATGGCAACTGTTTCAAACGCGTTAGACCAATAGAAATACTGAAAATGGAAGGCATTTTTTTTGGAAATCCAATTTATATTCAACACATTTGACTGGCAATACCACGAAACAGTCGCTGATATTTTGTTGTGTCCTGTTTGGTAACTATACAAATTTAATGATATTTATTCTGAGAACATATCCGTAGCTAAGACTAAAATTGATTTAACTTTGCTCCAGTTAATTTAAGTATCTATCTCTTGTCGAACCGTTTTAAGATTTTGACATCGATTAAACATCTATTCTTAGAAATCGGCTTTGAAAACTATTTTTCTTTATTTTGCTTATTTTGAAATCAATATTCATTAATAATCATTCTTTACGTAAATGTGCCAATGCCTGCACTTGGCACTAATAAGCCCATGGCATGAATTTCCCATGGTTACGCAATTTATAATTTATTTTTGCAATTAAACAATGGACATAACAGACGAAGAGCCAGCTAAAGTAAACGCCCAACGATCATGAAATTAAGTCAATGAGTTAGCATTCCCATTGAACTAAGGATAACTGTGCCAGCTGTTTGGCCAGGCTGAGAGAATCACTTTAATGAATAGTTCATATGCATTTGGGTTGTCTTCCACGCACTGGGTGCTGCCCTAATTACCATATCCAAGGCCTAATGAGCAAAATTGAAACAACACACAAATGCACATAGCAGTCAAATGGGTATAAATTAATTGAATGTAAATTCTCCATGCCAAGGATCTCTAGGATATTTGTCCTAGTGTTGTAGATGCTTGCGGGAAATTCCTTGGACTTGTTGGTCCTGGCATCCATAGAATTCATTGAATGCATTTAGCCACTAACAATTAATTGTAAATTTAAATATGACTTTGGCTTCGTTTTGTAGTCCCAATATTTGACACTCGATATGATTATTATTTAATGAGAAACTTGCAAATGCATTTTATAGTGCAAAGATAAACATTTTCATTTCGAAATTCCCTCGAAAGCAAATATTATTTTAAGCAATTTGCTTCGCACATCTAAATGCAATTTCTGCATGCTGTTCGCTTTGGAGTTTCGTGAAATGTCTTCAAGTTCTTTTGCCATTCCGGAGCAGACGTGCTCCATCCAGTAGGCATAGCTGCCTTCGGTAAGCAGGGGAAGGAAGTACACGCCAGACAGCAAAGGACGAGGCTTTTTCCATAGAGATGGGCCTCAATGTCGCATACAAGTGGGAGCAGGGAGCTTTCTTTCTTGTTTTGGATGCATCGCTTGTCCTTTTTTATCTTCCTTATTTTTATAGGTTTGCCAGTCATATCACATGCCTGCATAAAGCAAGAGGGCCTAGAGTGTCTCCCTGACATAACAATGCTCATGTCTTTATTGCTAAGTGTGTACGAGCACGAGACTATGTAGATCGTGTATGGTTCGACTTTCAAAGCAAAATAAATGTTGTTATATGAGAATAAAAAATAAATAAACTAGAGCAAGAAATAGGCAAAGCGAAAAGGAAAAACAATAAAATTTGTTTGTGATCCTTTGATAGGATTTCAAAATCGTTTTTGTTATGCTTAATTGTTTGGCAGGGTTTTCAAAATGTTCCTTTGGCTTTTGAAAGTGTTTATACTTTTAGATATTTGTATCTTATTTGTACCAGAATGATTTGAAGTCAATCCTTCAACCCCTTTAATAATACACATTCAGTGTCGACATAACCTGCTTAAAACTGATCAGGATTTTTTATTAAGCTATCTGTGCTATGGCCTTAATCCTTGATTTAGAAAAAAACACACACAGATATCCATGAGAGGCAATCCAACTACTTAGTAATCGCTTTTCCCAGACTATACATTCAACCAACATTTTGTTTGCATCTAATCCGACATTTTTTCCCCAGGGGTCTTAACTGGGCCTGGGTAAACTGAGATGCCAGGACAAGCAGCTAGCAGACAATTACCTCCGTATTAAGGGGATTGTTATTAAAAAATTCCTGCCATGGCGAACATATTTCTGAGCCCAAGTGAGCCTGTTATAAAAAAAGAGAGACGAGAAGAGTACATAGTTTCCCTCGGGTCATGTTGTTACTTTTCGCTTTTTTTGTGTCAGGTAAAACTTTTAAGAATGCGGCCATAAAGATTACGCGAATAAAAACTAAGAGAACCTGAATAATCACTTGTTTAGTTGTTCAAGGGAAAATGGAAACACGAAGAGCTTAAGTCAACTGAAAATGCTGTACAAATGGCTCATCCGGGCCAAAGGATAATAGACAAAGGATGAAGGCTGAAAGAACACTAAGTACAGCCAGCGATTATAAAGCTAACATGATGGAGTCAAGCAAGTTGATTAAAGCCATGTACTTTAACAGACAGTCTCTTAAAGTTTATTCATTCTTATTTTGTTTCCTGTGGCCCGGTATCTGTGGAAGTACGAGAATATATTCTACGAGTTTACAT
>JAWNNB010001351.1:0-29581 GCA_035043285.1 Drosophila subsilvestris | reverse complement strand
AGACTTGACCATGTCCAAGCACTGATCGCATTGGACCCCGGGAAGAATTTCCGCACTCTTAAAAACCTCTACTACCGGCACAGATGGTCCTGCGCTCGATTGGTTAACTTGTTCCCGCAGTGCGAGCATTTCCGCACGAAGTGCAGTAGCTTGGCCCGCTAGGGCTGCAGCCTCTTGTGCTTGGGCTGCAGCCTGGTTTGCTTGGGCTGCAGCCTGGTTTGCTTGGGCCACCTCGTCTTGTAGTCGCTCTAAGTGAGCCTGAAAACCTTTGGCTTGATTATCTAATGCGGCCTGTAAGGCATTGTTGAATGACGTCACGTCCATGTCTTTTGGTTTTTCTTTTGCTGGTCGACTGTCCAGTGCTGTTAAATCGAGCCCCTCTATGAGGGAACTAAGGCTATCGTCACTGTCGCTGTCGCCCTCCCTATGGCTCATGTGGTGCGATTTGTTTCGGCAGAACTACCCTATAAAGGTTTATCTTACGTTCCTAATTCTTAAAAACGCGGGTCGAAGGGTGTTTGCTCATTCGCGGTTTACTTTAAATTTTGACCAAAATTTGCCAAAAATAGCGGATCTTTCGCTGTTATCGATACTTATTGCGTTATCACTGACATAGGAAATGTTAACACATGAAAAATTCACTTACATGTTCTCTGATTGTAGGGTGAAGGGAGTCTGATCTAGCCCCTGCCTATTGGTCTTCGGTTGAGCGTCGGGAGCCTTTCACGCTGAGATGGTTGGGCTGGGCGAGGGAATTCCCTGCAGCCCGCGTAGACTTTTGTTGATGTTTGGTAAGGTGAGGCGAGGGAGGGCCCTTCAGCCTATTTTTTCCTTCGTAGATATTGGGTGGAAGCGAGGGATTTCCCTACAGCTCCTTGTGTTTGTTCCTCTGGTGTCAGCTCCCGCGTAGTTGGGTGTTTTTTTTGTAATTATTTTTTTTTGATTCTTAATGCTTGGTTGTAGCGCACATGAAACAGAAGTATTTTTCAGTAGCCCTTTTGGTTTTGGCGAAGAACAAAAAAAAAAATTTGCACACACTGATGTATTTTTTTGGGCGGGGGGGTTTGACAACCAAAACTTCTCACTTATTTTTTCTTTAATTTTTCATTCCTTTTCTGTTGATTTGTTTGTTCCCACCGGGAGATTTTCTTTTGGGCCACTAGGGGTATCTTTCTTATTTCACTGACACAAGTAAAAACATGAGATGCACTCGTTGGTATGTTTTCCACTTTTATTATTTATTTCGAATTTTCTTTTGATTGTTGAATTCTTCAGCACTTTTTATACTCGCGTTAACTTGGGTTCTTTTGACCCGTTGGGCGCCAATTAAATATTATTTATCCAGTTTATATGTACCGGGGCTCGGCCACCGGCAAGGAAAGACGAGATTACGTTTTAAAGTTTATTACCGGCACGACTGGCTCGGTCAAGTGTGAGATTAATTCTAAAGTACAAGCAATGAAATATAAAATGATATTCTTAAAGTTGCCCCCCAGACGGCAGCGCTGCCCATGCAGCGGGCCGACGTTCTGCAACGTCAGCGCCTCGAGCCGACGGTCCGCTCTCCAGCGGATGTTTATGCAACAATGTAACTTGAGGACCCCCGTCCACTTGAGTCAGCATCAGAGGTCTTCCACTTCTGGAATTCCGCTGATACCCTGCAGCTGGTGGGGAGTGTTAACTTATATATTAACAGTTTATTGTAGTGTAGTATATAAGGCGATAAAGAGTCGAAGGGATAGTTAGCTGGATTCAAGACGGGTCAGATTGAAGACGCGGGGCTCAATTCCAAGACGATGTGCAAGAAGTGATTGCAAGATCAAGATACCAAAGGGCAGGCGGGCCGAATTGCCCGTGCCATCATGCGAGCGAGAGAGCGATAGATAGAGAGAGTTATAGCGAAAGGCGATAGAAGGAAAGGTGGGAGATGAAGATGCGAGAGAACGACTGCATAGGCATGCTGCCGTGCTGGAGCATGAATGTGTAAGCATAAGCGGTTACAATAATGTATGTACATACAGTGGGCCATGCAAATGAACAATGAGTGTTACGTTAGGCTGCACCACTATGATCTACGGACTTTTTGGCTGCGTAACCAAACAGTATGTTTGTGACGCTTGGTTCTGTTGCTGGGCGTCACACTCCCCCCTCCCCTACTAGGACAGGGCCGTCAGGTGGACGTTGCTTCTGTGAACCATTCTCCAACTCGTACGTCACCCGATCTTGCCGATTTTTGCCCAGCACGCGCTGGGTAGGTTTTCCTCGGTCCATATCTTGAAGCTCCGCTGTTGATGGTTCTGGCGCTCGTAGTACTTTTTCTACTCAGCTTCGATTTGGTGTACCTCTTGGGTGCAGTTCCCAGTTGCTGGGTATGGCTACTCTTACTTCTTGGGGTGGCTGGCTGGGTATCGGAATTTCCTCGTTTCGTCGTTGTGGTGGCGTCTGGCTTTGGCTCTGGAGTTGCTTCTCCGTGGCTCGATTTTGTGTTGTGTCCAGTTTTTCTCCTGCTCGCATTTGCCTCTCTGGTGCTCGGCTGGGGATTGTCCGCTCTGCTGCTTGTCCTTGTTACGGTTTCGCTCGTTGTATTCTCCAGGACGTCCTTGTCGCTTTCTTCCACCTTGACTTGTCGTGCCCAGCTTATTCGCTCGGTAGCTCGGTTCTCAGTAATTGGACAGTACGCTGCTTTGCCTTGGTTGCCTCCATCTGTTTCTTGAATTTCCGTGCGCTTTTGTTGAACTTGTCCATTGTGCTGCAAAGAAAGATAGGTGTCTTTATTGTGACTGTTTCTTGTTCTTTTTTGCTTGCGGGTTTTAGTTGTGATACATGCGCTCGGATTTTCTTGTTAGTAGAGGTATCTTTGACTGTTACTATGGTTGGTGACAATAATTCGAGGACCTTACAAGGTCCATTGTACTTTGGTTCGATTTTTGCTGTGTTAAATTTTCTTTGAGAGTGAGTGAGTTCTGACCCATACTATTTCCCCTATCTTTGGTTTCCAGTCTCTTCGTCTCAAGTTGCAATGTTTTGTTTTTTTGAGCTGCGGCTTCTTCCATGTTCTGTTTTGCTAGTGCTTCTGCGTTCTGTCGTGCGTGCCCACTTTATCGTATCGTTAGTTCTGCAAGTCCTGACCCTAGTGTTACTTCGTCGAACAGACTTCCTGGTAGTCTGAGTTCTCGTCCGAATAATAAGTATGCGAGTGTAAATCCTGTCGATTTAGATCGACTGCTGTTCATTGCCAGTGTTAATTCTGGTAGGTGTTCGTCCCATTTGATATGTTTTCCTTCTTCGAATTGTGCAATCATCGTTTTTAGCGTTTTGTTTGTCTCTTTCGGTCGGGTTTTTTTGTGTAGGTGCTGTAAATTGCTGTGTGATTCCATACAAAATCATCACCTGCTTCGTTTTCCTGCTGGTAAACTGCACTCCATTGTCCGAAATCAGCTGTTTTGGTGATCCTCCTCGTGCCAATATTTTTTCCCGAAACGCCATTATGAATATATCGGCAGTTGCTTTCCATGCTGGTGTCACCTCTACCCACTTTGAAAACTTATCAATGAATACGATGAGTATTGTGTTTCCGTGAGGTGTTCTTGGTAGGGGACCTACGAAATCGACACATATTGTTTTCCATGGGGCGTCCGCGATTCTTGTGAGCATCTTTCACGCAGCTGCTTGTTTGGTTACTTTACATTTTTGGCAGCTTTCGCATGCTGGGATTAATTTTGTTACGTCTGTGCTTATCCCTGGCCAAAAGTATCGTTGTCGGATCCTGAATTTTGTGCGTCGTATGCCTAGGTGGCCTGCTGTCGGATTTTAATGGTTTTCCGTTAGTGCTCTATGTCTTTCTGTTCTTGGTACGCACAGCTTCCATGGCTGGTCCTCTTCGTCCGTCTGGCTTAGTATATGCCTCTACAATCGGTCGTGTTTGATCGTGTAGTCTTCCGATTGTTTTGGATTTTCTTACACCTGTTTCCATTTTGTCTCGTACCAAGCGCATTCTACTATCTCCGTGATTCTCACTTCATCGCGTGGTCCGTCCGCCACTGCATTGAGCTTGCCCTTCCCATAGCGTATTTCGAATGTGAATGGTTGCAATACCAACGCCCATCTGGCTACTCGGCCGGATGGACTTTCTATGGAATTTTACCATTTCAGGGCTAAGTGGTCTGTTATCACTATGAACTGGTACCCTTCGAGGTACATCCTCATTTTGTGGATTCCCCAGTAGATGGCGAGACATTCTTTCTCTGTAGCGCAGTATTTTGTTTCTTTGCTTTTTACTTGCGGCTTGCGTAAGAAAATATATGTTCTCCGTCTGCGTCCTCCTGGGTTAAAACCGCTCCTAGTCCGAAATCGCTTGCGTCTTGGTGTAGGATAAAGGTTTTCCTGAAATCTGGGAAGGCAAGAATGGGTGCCTCTGTTAGACAGTGTTTGAGGTCGACGCCCAATGACGATTATATCGTCTAGGTATGCGAAAGCGAATGGCTCCATGTCTGGTCCTATAACCGAATCTAATGCCCTTTGAAACATTGCGGGTGCTGTGGTGAGTCCTTTGGTACGAGCTTTGGTACCTTTGGTACGAGCTTCGCCCAGGGGCTGTGAAGGCTGTATACTGTCGGCTTTGCATCTCCATCGGGATCTGCCAGTAGCCTGCCTTTAGATCCAGAGTGCTGATGAATTTCGCCTCTCTCAGTTGGTTCAATATGGAGTCCATCCGTGGTACGGGGTACGCGTCCTTCTCGGTTTTTTCGTTTAGCAGTCTCCAATCTCCTGCTTTTTTCTTGACTAAGACTATTGGAGAGCTGTACGGACTTCGTGACGGCTCTATCAGGTCTTGGCGTTTCAGTTCGTTTATTTCCTTGTTGATGATCTCCATTTGCGCTGGGTTTCTTGGAAAGTACCGCTGTTTGACCGGTCTATCGTCTTTGAGGAATATTCGATGAGTTGGACCTCTGTCGTTATCCATTATTCGATTTCCTTGTCGGTTGGTTCTGGTTGTGAGTATCTTGCACTCTCTTCGGGTGTTTGTGTTTTTTCCTTCCACTGATCACTACGGTACTGTTTCCGCATATAAAAATGGTTCCTGCGTCCCATAAGAAGTCCATTCCGAGTAGTGGCGTGTCCGGTAGCCCCTCCATTATTAGAAATGATAATGTCGTTTCCTGGCCTCCTATCTCTACCTCGGTAAGGAATGTACGCGTGGTTTTTTGTGTACTTCCGTCTGCGAGTCTGATCAGTCTCTCCTCTATTTCTTCCTTCCCGTTGTTTTGTAGTGTTCTTGCAGTGTTCTCGTTCAAGATGCTTCTTGAGGCTCCCGTATCTATTACTACCTCCATTCTCTTTCCGCCGATCTTGGCCATCCCAACCAGCTGATTGTCCTCGTATCTGAAATCTGTTGTGTTCCGCTCTGTGAGCTTTGGGCGCGGGGTTGTCCTGGGTTTGCGTTTTCCTGTGGTTTTCTGCAACAGTCTATCGTTCTTACTCCTTCTTTATTGCAGGTCCAGCAGTATAATACTGGCTCCCTGGTGCGTCCTCTAGATTCGTGTCCTATTTGTCCACATCGGTGGCATTTTTGTTGTCTCCATTGTGGCCGTTGCCAAGGTGTCTGGTTATTTTGTTGATTACTGGTCGTGGTTTTTGACAGGCCTGCATCTCTCTTCAGTTTCTCAAACTCTTCCGCTGTTATTATGAATTCTGACAGAGTCTGGAATTCCCTTCTCTTCACGTCGAGTTTAATCGGTAGCCTACAATTCCGATACGCCATGTCTAGTTTCTCGTTCTCGGTGTACGTCCCGAATCTCATCAATTTACGTAAGTCATGTACGAATTCTCGTATGGTCTCTGTCTCTGCCTGTTTCCGTTCTGATACGTGTTTTATCTGTTCTTCATGATATTGTGGTGACATGAAGTTTTCTTTTAACTGGCTTTCACGTCATCCCATGTCATAATGGGTGCGGGTTTTGTGTGCCACCAGTTCAATGCGCTCTTCTCTAGGATAACTGGCATTGCAAATACTATGTGGTCTACTTCGATACCATACGTTTAGCAGAGGCTAATTCAACCATTCGGCTAAGGAATTCCAGCAGCTCTCCATTCCCTGAGAATGTGAGGTCCCATTTTTGAATTTTCTTAATTATGGCCACTGCCTTTCGTGATCCTTTCCGTATCTGCTTTGGAAACAAATCCTTATTTTTTGCCGTTTTTGACTCTCCTTGTAGGTCCTCCATAGTTGGCTTGGCTTGCGTAGTTGTTTTAGGTGATTGTTTTGGACTATTGTCGCTTGTTTGGGTTGTGTTCTAGCCTTTCCAGGGTTTCCTTGCTTAGATCCTTCCCTTCCGTAAATTGTATTAGTTGTTTACCACACCCTGATCGGGCGCCACTGTAACGGAGCTTCGGCCGGGGTATGCTAGCCGCACCGGGGTTCACAGAAATTTGTTTGATCTCTGGATGTGGTAGCTGAAAGAAAAGGCCTCTGGTTCAAGAATAAGGCGAGACGAGTAAGGTGGCAAAAGTAGGTTGTGCTATTTATTGATCTAAAAAATAACAGAGTTATGTATGGTTACAGGCTCGTCCTCGAGGTCTTCCTTCAGCTTCGTCAGGGCCGCACGTGGCTACTCGATGAGTGCAGGTCGTCTCAGGATGCAGTACGCGCTCTCCGGTGAAGATCTGTCGTGGAGGATAATGCGCTCCGTGAGAGATCAGTCGTGGACGAAAATGCGCTCCGTGAAAGAAGATGCGTTGCGGAGGAAAATGCGCTCCGAGAGAAAAGGTGCGTTGCGGATGATAATGCGCTCCAAGGAGAATAATGGTGCGGAGGATAAAGCGCTCCGAGAGAGAAAGGCGTTGCGGAGGATAATGCGCTCCAAGGAGAATAATGGTGCGGAGGATGATGCGCTCCGAAAGAGAAGATGCGTTGCGGAGGATAATGCGCTCCGAGAGAGAAAATGTGTTGCGGAGGAAAATGAACTCCGAGGAGAATATTGGTGCGGAGGATAATGCGCTCCGAGGAGAATAATGACAGCAAAGATTAAAGTGTAGAGGAATCGTACGCTCTAACACAATTACCAATGCATTCCTAAGATGGACTGTATATAGCAAAGTTGCAAGATGCAATGCAGAAGAGGAATCGAACGCTCTAACCACGGGCAGTTACTGCTAACCAAAGCCTTGGGGAGCGAATCAACCTTTGGCAGTCCAAGACAGGAATGGTGCTGATGGCTCTGGCGTGGCTGCTTTTATAGCCAAAAGTAAGCTGTTGGATCTCTTCTTTGGCACTAGCGCGTTGCCATGATAAGCTGCCGTTTGGTTCTGCTGGCTGGGCACACTGTTGGCGCGTGGATTCAAATGTTGCAGTGTTGCCGTTCGTTAGTGATCGCTGGTCGTTGGCGCATGGATTAAAAAAGTCGTGATGTGGTTTTTTGTTTGTTTTAATTAAATTATTCTTCTGGTTTGTTCTCTTAGATCTATGTAAATGGCTAAATGTGATAATGTAATGAATTACTAATGAAGGTAATGTAAATTAATACTTGTTGTTTGTAGTGGGGTGGACGCAGGAGGTTCCCAAATAAATTCCCGATAAAAAAAGTAGTCGGGGGCGTCAAATAAATGTAGGCGTAAGTAATACCGCGGAGGTTGATGACGCTTGTATGGTCTGGCTCGTAGGTGTCGAGAGACTGCTGGATCGTGGCTGACCAACGCGAGAGCGAAGGGCAGTAGAGAGAGAGCATGCTAACAGTCCGCTGTTAGCACGCCGGTCAACCGACTGTTATTTTTGCACTGTTAACAGCGCTGCTGCCCTGAGCGGTGGCACTTCCGTAGAGGATGTACTTCAAAGCAGACTCGGCATTGGTAGGACCAAAGACAATAAAAGTATAAGATATGTAACGCCATACAAAATTCTTGCAAGCGAATTTTTCATGCTGGCACTAGAGCTGGCTCCAGGCTCTTTTGAAATTTAGTTGAGAGAGCGCTCTAGAGCCAGCCGCTCTCTCATATGTATACAGCATACGAGAGCAACTGGCTCTAGAGCGCTCTGTCAACCAAGACTGTATGTGTGCACACATATTCTCAAGCACTCTAGATCTGCTTGCATACATACCACTATGGGAAATTTGACCACTTTTTGTGGCAATAATTAATAACTACCAAACGAAACAATATTTTTTTGTTTAGTTTTTTGATATGAGTTAATAACAGCATGAGGAAGGTATTTTGAAAAAATGGGCCTGGCAACATATATTTATTTGTTTGCTCAACATGTAAAAACACAAAAATGTTGGGCGCACGTTGGGAAATTTTTATTTTATCCAAGAGGGCGTAGCACGCCTTAAAATCAATGAACAAAAAGAAAAAATTATTGTTTCAGGTAGCTTATTCACAAAATTTGACCAGAAAAAGTGGTCAAATTTCCCATAGTGCATATTTTACAGCGCTGAATAAATATACCCTTCACTTTATAAATACTAAGTTCATTTTGCAAGACGCTTACCACCCGAATATTAAAATACTCCTATTTTGTATAACCTTTATATGATAATTTTTTTTAATATAGTATATTTGAAAATAATGAACGGATATGCATATATAAAAATACATAATACCTATTTAATACATGATTAGGGTCATTAGGGTATTCAGCGTGCACGTGTGAAAAAAGTGCGTATTCGTTTCTCAGCTCATAAAAATGTTTTTGCTTGAAAATCGTCTGCTTCCCACAAGTACGCACACAAACGCACTCTTTGGTTTTGTGTGTACTCACACATGCAAGCGGATTCTATTTTTAGACTCGTACGCTCTCAAATTTTGTGCGAGAGAGATGGCGCGATTTTCGTAGCTTGCTGAAAAATTGCTTGCATATGGCTACGAAAATGTATGAGCGTTACTTATCTTATACTTATATTGTCTTTGGTAGGACTTAGTGCCTCGGGAACGTCTTCTCTCCACGGTGCGATCAAAACTGGAAGCTACTCTGGAAATTTGACTCGAAAAGGATGCAACTTGATGGCTCGCCGTATTGGACACGGGACCAGTGAGCAACCGAAGATGGTTTCTTGCCCGAGGAGAGAGCCATATATGTTGGTTTGAAAGCCGCTTAACATTACGGATTGAAGAATATCGGCTCTAATAAGGACATCGATTGGTGAGCTCTGAAAAACGCAGGATCCGCCAATGTAAGGCTTGGCAAGTCTTTCAATACACTTTGCGAGATCGGATGCAACGGAAGATTGTTTGCCGATTCCGGAATAACGTAAGCTGCGGCGTTTAATTGTACACCTGGCTTAGTCGGACAGCGAATGGAAAACTGACAGACCTTATTGGACTGAGCGGATACTGTCTCATTGAGGCTCGACACCTGTGTCTGGACACGTTGAAATGGCAGTTGAATCGTGTTGAAAAGGATTGACCTGGCTTCTGAAGGGTTGCGTATTCTGATTACCTTTGGACGGTGGCGGATTCAGATCGCCTTCGGAAGTGGATGGGTCGCATTCCATGGCCTCAGTTCAAACAAATCTGCTTTTTTTTAATGTAGCTGGAACGAGCATCAAGGGTCATGTGCAGGAAGTAAGGACATAGTCGGATCGGATGATTCTCTTCGGAATAGAGATCAAACGTGCTCTTGCTTGGATTAACGTCGTTTCGGAACGAGTGGGACGTCATTGGAAACGGACCGGATTGGCCTAAATGCTGGAGGGTTGCGGATTCTGATTACTTTGGTAGGGTGGCGGATTCAGATCGCCTTCAGAAATAGATGGTTCGTATTCCATGGCCTCAGCGTCAAGTACCGCTGAGTTAGGAAGGAGTCGATTTCCGTCCATGAAGGCACCTTCTTCTTGACAGTGACTGCCGCTTCCCACAAAGCCCGGGTCAACTAATTTGGAGGCACAGATAGTCGGTGTAGACCTTGGAGTGAGCAAGGGCGGTTAGGACCCCTTGCCTCCGTAATGAAGTCGATCAGAGCGCGGGCGCGAAAATGTGTCCCCAGGTGACAAATACTAATAATTTCCGTGTTTAGAAGGACAGAACTTGTGCCGGAGGCGAAGAACGTCTGAACATTAATCGTAGGTTCGGAAGAACTTGAATTTTGTGCGGAAGGTACTTGTCGGCGTACGTCTGGCCAAGCTGTTGTGAGATCCTATTTCAGGCTGGGATATGCATCAGTCCTGTCCAGGGTCCGTTTACAAGGAATTTGTATTTGGTAAGGACTTTAAAGTTCCGGACTCGCCTTTGAATTGAGAGAGTAAGGTGTGCTGAAGAAATCGTAGAATTCTTACTATCAAGAATGACTCAAAGCTGGTTGTTTTGGTTTTGTCTGTAATGTTTAATTCACTTTTTTTATTCGGGTTTTTGTTTACATTGATGTGTTGTAACCAGAAGCGGTGGCTGGTGGACTGCCCAGGTATTGTCTCTGGGTTTCTGGCTGATGAAATGCCCAGGTATAGTCTCTGGGATTCTGGCTGATGTACTGCCCAGGTATGGTCTCTGGGTTCCTGGCTGATGAACTGCCCTTTCTTCGGTGATTCTTGCGCTTTTTATGTCATTCGCCGGCGGGTAACATCGTACGTCAGATCCCGGCGTCAGCGACTTTTTACATTGATTTCCGCTTGTTTGTTAAACGATTGGGTGTTACTTATTTTTATGCTTAATCGGTAAAAGATATTGTACCACTTCCATAAAGGTGGGTCAGTGGGTTTGATTGATTTCTGCTTTGGTCGTATGTTACAATTTTATGCTTACTTAGTAGAACATGGTGTACCACTTCCATAAAGATGGGTCAGTGGGTTTAGGAGTGATTTCTGTGGCGTCTGCACTCCGGAAATCGTATGGTGAATATGGGTTATTGTTTTGGGAATTGCGGCGAGCATTTTATGCTGGCTTGCCTTCTTGTGCAATCATGCCATGATATTTCTTATGCAGGTCAACTGACGCTGGCGATTGTGAAATATCTTAAGAGTGGGAAGACCGAGAATTGGCCTACTTGCCTCATTGCGAAACAACGCAATGGGTGAGGTGCTTTTATTTTTGCTGTTTGCAAAAACGTATTGAACTGTCGATTGTGCGACACGTGATATGGGAAGTGCAACGAGGGTTCTTCCAACTCTTCTTGGCAGGGGATTATTCTAAATATACGGTGCTTCTTATATTAGGGTGTAGATAGTATAGTCTAAGGAAATGTAGCGATCCATGGTTCCCATGGTTCGTTACACTGTGGAATTGGGGACGGATGTGGGTGGAATCGCTGGACACTGGATTGCCACGATGGAGAAGCGTGTGGTGCCGACCCCCACAAGTGATACAATTGCGGGTGCTTTGGCAGTCTCGCAGTTGATGGCCTTTGCGAAGCAGTTCAAATAAATCTGCTTTTGCTTAATGTAGCTGGAACGAGCTTGTATTAACGTCGTTTCGGAACAAGTGAGACGTCCTTGGAACAGGATTGCCTTGAAACGGACCGGATTGAACTGGCTTCTGTAGGGTTGCGGATTCTGTTTACCTTTGGACGGTGGCGGATTCAGATCGCCTTCGGAAATGGATGGTTCGCATTCCATAGCCTCTAGCGTCAAGTACCGCTGAGTTAGGAAGTTTCCGTCCATGAAGCATCTCCTTCTTGTCAGTGACTAACGCTTCCCACAAAGCCCGGGTCAGCTTTGGCAATTTGGAGGCACAGATAGTCACGAGGAGAATATCCCAATTGTCGGTGCAGACCTTGGAGTGAGCAAAGGCGGTTAGGACCCCTTGTATCGTGCTTTGAAGATCTTTCAAAGCTCGACTGGTCTCGGGTTCGAAGCGAGGCAAAAAGATAAAAATATTTATCAGGTTGGTCACCAGGAGCCGATTATTTTCATAGCGGTTTCGGAGGGCCGACCATGCCGACTCAAAACCATCGTTTGTGAGCGGGGACTTCTCGACTATGGCCTTCGGATAGCCACTTGTCTTCGCGGTGAGATGGTATAACTTCTCTACCGGAGACAGCCTAGAATTATTGATGTAAATCGCCGTAAATAAATCTCGAAAAGTAGGCCAGCGGACGTAATCTCCTGCGAAGACCTCGATGTCGCAGGGGGGCAGTCGACAGCCGCCCTGGTAGGTCTGCGGTGCAGACGGATGAACTGCTCTTTGGGCCAGCGAGGCAGCGAGGTCAGCGAGGCACTACTCAAATACCCCATAGCCCTCGCCGTACTTCTCTCGGAAGTCTTCTTGGACCCTTGGGTCCACGTCAACCATCACTGCGGAGCAATCTTTATACTCCTCGACATCCGCCCACATACTCAGAATTTGTCCTCGGCGAACCTCGGAAAGAGATGCGGATGGAGCGGAAGTGATGCGCGCTTCCAAATGCGACAGCCGGCCAATGGCAACGGCTAATTTTGCTCGTGCAGTAGTGGCGGCGGATTGAGCCATTGTGATCGAGGGTCTCGAGCTGATACCGAAAGAGCTGGTTGGATCGTCTTGGATCCGAGCTGGCACCTTGAGAGTGACGGGAGACGGGAAGAGAACCGACTTGGTCCTTGCAGCGGGGCTGCTACCGACTGCTCTGGAAGTGACTGGCGACTTGAACTTTTGAGTGCGGGTATTTCCTGAGGCGGAAGAGGTGCGCAGCCGACGTGGAGAGGTCACAGCCAAAACCCCTTTGCAGTTCTTGTCACCCGCATACTACGCACTCACACACGCAGAATTCGGATTTGAAGTCGGATGCGGACTCCGCGCATTGGCGAAAGAACAAAAAAATAAGAACTGGGCACCACACAAGAAGGCAATAAATCCCTTCAACACACACAAAGAACCCACTGCTGGATGAATGAAAAAGAAAGGGCCTCGCGCGGTGTTGGACAACAATTTTTTAATACCGACTCAGATAATTTGTCGTCGCTCTGGATCCAGGTTCCCAAACAATGAGTGGATCAAATTGATACATGCCAAGGAGAAGGAACGGTCACACAGGCTATGGCAATATATAAAAAAAGAATTGATAGTGCAGCGCTTCTCCGTTTACCCTTTTGACCGATTTGTGCAGTGGCCAAATAATCTTTTTTATCTAGTGCGGATAGATTGCAGACGTAATTTTTTCTGATATCTAGCTTCCTTGTCAGGCCTTCGCGATAGTAGAGCCGATAGGATGCACGAGCACGAGGATTGGAGCCAAGAAATTAACTGCTTCTGGTGTGGCGAAGACTATCGGAACGAATATGAATTAAAAACAATAATTCCTTATGCGGTCGTCTTTGAATTGAAGCGAAACAAACGTAGGACTATGTATTTTGGATAATTCGGCGGCTTGAATTTATTTAGTGTCTTAAATTTGGTGATCGTGATACCGATAGTTTTTTTAAAATTTTGTCACCTCTAGTGTCTCACAGTACAACAATTTGACAATTGGCATGGAAAAATTGCGAAATAGCTGCGGAAATGAGCTGTGCCTGGGTTGAGGATAAATTATCACGGCCAATGTTATGGCTGGAACGCGTAAACTGCGAGGAATCGCAGAATTTTATTGTTAAATGTACATATGTGGATATGAGCGGAATGTATTGGTGGAACGTTGTATTTAAATACGAAGTGTGGTATTTTTGTATGTGCGTTGTGTTATTTTATGTACATATATAGTTGGCAATAAGGATATATTGCCGCCAACCATGAAAGTAAATCTATATATATAAAAGAAAGTCGTGTTAGTTACACTATTGATAACTCAAGAACGGCTGTACAGAAATCTGTCTGGACGTTGATATGTAATGACGTCACCATCAAGTGGCCCTTGCGACACCAAGCCCCTCCTCCCGCCCAACCGACCGGGGAGCGCTGCCGCATAACGCGGTTACCGAACCGATCGCGAACATGCAGGAAAGAAAGAGGTAAGACTAATATTCGAGGAAAATTAGAGCAAAACACAACTCCAGAGCTAAACATGCAAAGACAGCTAAGAAAAAGTACTAATTACGGGTACTAACTAAGTTTGGAAGGTTTATTAAAAGCAGTCTACGAGGGTAAGACGGCAGTCTCACACCTGCATCCCAGTTAAGGCAACACAGAGCAAAAAGTAAAAAGTTTTTCTAGACTGATTCTATACGGTCTTGGTGTACTTTTTACTGGGGGCACCATAAAAAGGAGCCGTACTCTAAAATCGGTCGAACAAGCGAGATATAGAGAGTCTTCGTTATGCAGGGATCGTCAAACTTTGTTGACCACCTTTTTATAAAACCCAGCACGCCCTTGGCCTTATTTACCATGGTGGAAATGTGTTCAGAAAACTTTAACTTGGGGTCTAGTCTAACACCAAGATCATCAACCAATATAATTCTCTCTAGAGAACCACCGCAGAGGGTGTAAGGAGCCAACATGGGGCTGGACATATGAAATGTCATAACTTTGCATTTCGAGGCATTTAGGTGTAACATATTTGCACAACACCATGACTGAAAGTTATTGAGATCGGATTGCAAGCGAGAGTGAAATGAAATGTCCTTGTACTGGACACAGAGTTTAACATCATCCGCATACATGAGTACTCGAGGATTTGTTAATACTGAAGGCAGGTCATTAATAAAGAGTGTGAAAAGTAGGGGGCCTAGATGTCTGCCCTGTGGTACTCCAGAAGTAACCTTAACAGGTGAAGAGAAGGAGTTTTTGAAGAGGACTCGTTGAGACCTAGAACAAAGGTAGCTAGAAATCCATCTCAAAAGATTAGGTGGAACCCCTAAAAGGTCAAGTTTTTGTGCTAGAAGGGAGTGGCTTACAGAGTCGAATGCTTTACTGAAATCAGTGAAGATAACATCCGTCTGAAAGTTACCTTGGAAGCCTTGAATGATAAAAGAGGTAAACTCTAATAAATTTGTGGTTGTTGATCGTCGCCTTATGAATCCGTGCTGAGATGGAGATATAACTGATTTTCAGAGATGTTGCAAGTGCGGAGTTAAAATTGTTTCAAACATTTTAGAAATAACGGATAACTTAGATATACCTCTATAATTATTAGCATCAGACTTGCTACCTTTTTATGGAGAGGAATAATAAAAGATTCCTTCTATATCGGGGGAAGCATGAAGAATTAATGGATAGGGTGAATAGTTTAAGCAGGGGTCCACACAGAGCGTCGGCACAGTACCTGAGTACACAGCCGGGAACTCCGTCAGGACCTGGTGAAAACACCGGCTTAACTAGTCGAAGATCATGAAGCAGTGAACTTTCATTTAACAAGGGGCTGAAAATGCCATTCGACCTTGGTAAACTGTATGGATATGGCTGACCAGAGTAGCTGGGAATAGGTTGTTTGGAAAAATTGGGCAAAAAGATCGGCGCTTGATAGCGAGGATGGATGTGCGGACGTTCTACCCTTACTATTTACGAAGCTGTAAAACTGTTTGGGGTCCTATGAAAAGCGTATCCTGCATCGAGATAGGTAATTTTTATAGCATTGAGCATTAAGAAATGGCTGAAAATTGGTGGGTAGGTAGCTTAGAGCCAGGAGACCAGCATAGGATACTCTAAACGTCAGTCACTTTAAACCGTGGTATAACAAAAAAGAATCACACTTGGAATAACAAAACAAAAATGACAGCTATGTAATGGACGTATGGATAACAAATTTAATTTTTGTTAGAAATCAATATTAAAAAAGTGAAGTGAATTATAAAAAGCGGTATAACAAAAACGCATAAGACTTGAAATTTGAGTTTTGAAATAAATTTTTAGGTGAATTGAAGTGAAATGAAGTTTAATTAACAATGCCGATCGAATCTTTCCCGACAAAGCCGTAATGCAAGAAGGATACGAAACACTGCAAATGAAAGGACTGAAAAAGAACAAGAAATTGCACGTGAACAGCGCCGCGTTAGTATGGCTCGACTTCGTTCTTCTCAATCACAAGAGCACAGGAAGGCAGCCCATGAAACGGCTTGGTTGGCAATGCAAAATCGTCGAGCGAAGAACAGAGGTCAACAAATAGATATTTTGCGACGCAGAACTAGAGATTTATCAAGTGCTGATTTGAATCGAGCAGCGTTTCGATACGATTGCAGCAATGATTACAGCTTGCATCCTTGCGTTTGCATTGGGCAAATGAACGTTGTTTGCGAGTATTGTGGTGCATTAAAGTTTTCCGGAGAAACGACCGGATTATGCTGCCTTACTGGTAAAGTGTAATTGCCATTGTTGACTCCGCCACCTGAGCCATTGTATTCATTGCTTTGTGGCGAAACACCAGAATCACGCCACTTTCTTGCAAACGCTCAAAAACACAATGGTTGTTTCCAAATGACGTCATTTGGGGCAGATATTATCGAAGAACGAGGATTTAATCCGACATTTAAGGTATTTATTTTTGTAATTAAATAGAATATAGTTAAAGAATAACTTAACTTATTCGTACGTATTATATTTGCTAATTCTGAACTCTATCTCACACCGAAAAAAGTGTTAATAACTCAGTTAATACTGACTGGTTTTTGTTTGGTAGATACAAGGACAGATTCACCATCAAATTGGATCGAAGATACACAGAATACATTTTTACAAATATATTTCATGGGCAACATGGAAGAACAACTTGATCGACGTCGAGGGATCAATGCAGGAATGAAGCGAGTAATTTTTCAAGACTTGCAGCAACTGCTTTATGAACATCATGCGTTGTTCAGGTTGTTTAAGAATGCTTTAGAGCGTATGCCAAATGATGACTATAAAGTTGTCATCCAAGCAGATAAACGACCATCTGGAACACACGTACGCAGATTTAACACTCCATCAATAGATGAAGTTGCCATCCTGATTGTTGGTGAACAATTGGAAACACGCGATATTGGGCTTACACGTCGCGTTACTGGCCAACTGAAACAAATATCTGAAACACATCGATCATATGACGCATTGCAATACCCGCTGATTTTTTGGCAAGGAGAAGATGGATATTATTTTAATATCAAAATGATAAATCCATTGAATGGTGAGTATCAATATCATAATTTATTTAATTATTTGGGAAAGAAAATGATTTAAAATGGTAAAAAATGTTGTTGTTGTACATATTTTATTTTTTGTTTTTGATTGCCTTTATGAGTCTAAATGGTTAATTATCAAATTTTTACATTGTTTAATTTTGGTTTACAATAAAAAAACAATTTCACTTATAACTTGGAAAAGATTAGGGGTTGTTGGCATCGATAAAATTGGAAAAATGACTGGCAACCAGTAATTAATTATGCAAAAAATTTACATACGAAATATTAAATCTAATGTTTTAATTTCAGGTGAAGAAACTACAAAGAAAGTTAGCTCAATGAATTATTACGCATATCGTTTGATGATTCGTCAAAATGCTGACAACTATTTGCTGAGGTTTCGTCGATTGTTTCAGCAATATTGCTTCGACATGTATGTCAAAATAGAAACGGAACGTATAACCAAGCCAAACTACGTTCTGAGGAATACATCCATTTACGTGATGCAGTTAGTACTGAAGGAAATGCAGCTAATATTGGTCGATTAACTATTCTGCCGGCGACGTACATTGGTAGTCAACGTCATATGCATGAATATGCGCAAGATGCAATGACATATGTTCGTCATTACGGTCGGCCAGATCTCTTCATTACTTTTACCTGTAATCCAAAATGGATAGAAATTATTCAATTGCTGCTTCCCGGACAAACATCAAGTGATAGACACGACATCACAGCACGTATATTCAGGCAAAAAATTCGGTCACTGATGAATTTCATTGTTAAACAACGCGTCTTTGGAGATACTCGATGCTGGATGTATTCAATCGAATGGCAAAAGCGAGGCCTGCCGCACGCACACATTCTTAATTGGTTAGCGGAAAAAATTCAGCCTGACCAAATAGATGTAGGATTTGAATCAGGCGGGCAATCAGGAAAGGGGCACACTAGAAGTGGTGCAAGCTATATGGCAGCCCTCTGATCAACCGACGATAAAGAGTCATCGATAAACATGCTGAGCGTCGTTGTGAGCAGGGAGTCGTTCGTGTCGTGTCGCTGAGAGAAGAACCAAAAATACAGTAGTCCAACCAAAATACTTTTACGAGAACTAATTTAAGCACAAATTGTATCACGCTTAAAACCTATCCTAAAATACATTTAAATAAACACTGGAATATTATATTTTCCTACAATTTGGGGGCTCAACCGGGATTGGCCCAAGCGTGAGGTGCAACTTAAAATCGTAAAAGTGAAGTGCGTTGGCAGAACGTTCCAGAGAAAATCAGGCCACACATGTACATACTGCGTTGAAGGTCACGAAAACGCAAAAAGTCGACGGCGCATAAAAACTACAAGACGTTTTGTATGCAACCACCTAAGCGGCGACAGTGCATGTGTATGTGTTGGTGGACAAGGAGACACGGAACGATCAAGTAGCAGAAAATTCTGGAAAAGACGTGTTCGTAAATGGACTCGGCGACACATTGATGTGTGTGTGTGTGCGCTAGACGAGACGAAGCGACGAAGCAGCAGAAAATTCTGGAAAAGACGTGTTCGTAAATCGACTCGGCGACACATTGATGTGTGTGTGTACGCAAGACGACACGAAGCGACGAAGCAGCAAGAAAGGCTGGAAAAGAGAAAAGTAGATTGACGATCTATTGTTGTCGACAGTCCAAGCGTCAGGAAAAGGTTGCGCTGGAGTTACGTTAGACTGGAAATTTGCGGAAGCTGATCTGTTAGAAGACGTGTGCGAGCAGTGGCAAGCAACGAAAGGCAGAAGCGAGCGGTGCAAATCAGAAACGTAAAGCGAATCTGGTACAAAGGGACGGGAAAAATTGGAAGTCGAAAGGAAGACAGTCAAGAATTATTTTTTGGACGTCGTCGGCAAGCAAGTGCCGAGCAAAGACGAGGAGGCGAGTGAAGCAGATCTTCGGGAAGGCGTCGGCAAGCAAGTGCCGAGCAACGACGAGGAGGCGAGGAAGGCAGATCTTCGGGAAGGCGTCGGCAAGTAAGTGCCGAGCAACGACAAGCAGGCGAGCGAAGCAGTGTCTTCCAGGTGAAGGCAGTCGGCAAGCAAGTGCCGAGCAACGACAAGAAGGCGAGCGAAGCAGTATTTCCGGTGAGCGTCGGCAAGCAAGTGCCGAGCAACGACAAGAAGGCGAGCGAAGCAGTATTTCCGGTGAGCGTCGGCAAGCAAGTGCCGAGCAACGACAAGCAGACGAGAGAAGCATTCTGAAGTACGGTAGATAAGTTATTGCATGAATTAAAGATTATTGATAATAGTTAACTGTTTAACCCTTAATTAATTCGATAAGTTATTGTTAAATTTGATTACATTAACCTTTTGATTCTGGATAATTAACGTAATCGATACACAAAATGCTACTAGAAGAAATAATGTTAATGCGAGTTGCAGATTTGCGCTCGAAGCTATCCGAACTAAATTTGACTAGGACTGGTAGAAAACGCGATTTACAGGATAGACTTCTTGCTCACTTCGGCATTCGGGATGATGATGATGATAGTGGTTCGGATGGAGAAGACTCGGTAGTTACCGCAAACGAGTTTCCAGAGAGGGCCATGCCACAAAACAGATCTTTGTTTACCCTGAAAGACGTAGAGGGTAGTGTTTCCACTTTCTCAGGAACAAATAGCCCAGATGTAGAGCAGTGGGTACAGGAGTTAGAAGAATGTTCGGTTACCGTGCAGTGGAGCACGCTTCAGTTGTTTATCTATGCCAAACAGTTGCTTGATGGAGCTGCAAAATTATTTGTACGCAGTCAGAAAAATATTAGGGACTGGGATTCACTAAAGGAGTCATTGCGGCAGGAGTTTACAGTTAAAATATCTTCTGCGGAAGTACATAGGAAGCTAGGACAACGTATGCAAAAGAAGGGAGAAACGTTATACGAATTTCTATACGCTTTGATGGAAATAGCTAAGCCAGTGACACTGGATGAAGAAAGTTTGGTAGATTACTTCGTGAAGGGCGTACCAGATATAAAGACAAACAAAATTATGTTGTATCAGGCTAAAACAATCAAAGAGTTGAAGGTGCAGATAGAAGTGTATCAAAAAGTTCGTACTTCGAGTAAGGTACCGACTAAGTATGAAACCCGTGTTGGTGATACTGATAGCCAGAAAGGTGTTGAACCAAAAAGAGAATCAGTACGAAAATGTTTCAAGTGTGGTGATACTTCTCACTTGAAGAAAGATTGCAAGAAAAGGGATTTCAATTGTTATCGATGTGGTCAGGCAGGACATCGTGCATCAGAATGTAAGGTAGAGTTGGTTGCTAAGGGTGAAAAAGGTGCCAACATTGTTCATGAGGGAAAGTCGAAAAGTGAGTTTACAGCGTCCGGTCTCGAACTTAAAAATGTGGTGCATCCTTGGGTAATTTTTAAAGGCCTAGTAGATACTGGGGCTGATCTCTGTCTGATGCGTCGACGTGTTTTCCTTAAACTGGGTAATGAGATACTGACAGGCAAAGGAAAACGTTTGACAGGAATAGGAGAAAGCCTGGTACTGACTTTTGGGAGTTTTATTATACCAGTGCATATTGACGGAATACCAATGAATGTCGAATTCCACGTAGTACCTGACGAGGACATGGGTTTTGACGCAATTCTAGGCAGAACGATTTTAGATACCGTCGATATGAATGTGACTAAGGGCGGCACTGAGTTCGTGCTGAGGACGGAAATGAAAAGCCAAAATAAATACCACATAGAGGACAGCTCATGCAGCGATTTATTGTCAGAGTTCAGGAACGTGTGTTCAGAACAGGTGGATGTGTGCTCTAAGGTAGATTTGTCTCATTTAGGCCAGTTACAGCAGTTGGAGGTGAAGAAGCTAGTAGAAGATTACGCACCCATTCGCAACGCTAATGCGCCAGTGGAGATGAAGATCATCTTGAGAGATGAGGTTCCAGTATACCAACATCCACGTCGTTTCCCAGTTTGTGAGCAGCACGCGATAGACGAACAAGTTAAAGAGTGGCTAGTTGAGAAAATCATACAGCCGAGTACCTCGGAGTATGCATCTCCAGTGGTTTTGGTAGCGAAGAAAAATGGAAAGAAACGCCTATGCTGCGACTATCGGAAACTGAATGAGAAAATAATAAGAGACAATTTTCCAATGGCTCATATGGGGAGTGTGTTAGACAAGCTTCAGGGTTCCATGGTCTTTACGACATTGGATTTAAAAGACGGCTTTTTTCATGTTCCAGTTGAAGCAGGGTCTCGAAAATATACTTCATTTGTTACGCAAAGTGGGCAATATGAATTCTTATATGTTCCATTCGGCATATCGAATTCACCCGCCGTTTTCACCAGGTTTATAATGGCAGTTTTTAGGGAGCTTGTAGCGAGCAATGTTGTCGTAATTTATATGGATGATGTCATCATACTGAGCCAAGATAATGAAGAAGGTCTTCGGAAATTACAAAGGGTATTAGAGGTAGCTGCAGAAAATGGTTTGCGTATCAATTGGGGAAAATGCCAAATATTGCAGAGGAAAGTGAGTTTTCTGGGATACATTATTCAGGATGGAACAATAACACCAGGAGCTGAGAAGATTCAGTCTGTGAAAGAATTTCCCATACCACGAGATAAGAAAGGTATCCAAAGATTTTTAGGTTTGACTTCATATTTTAGAAAATTCATAAACGGATACGCTACAGTCGCCAGGCCTTTATCGGATTTACTGAGAAATGAGTCAAAGTACGAGTTTGGAGAAAAACAGCAAGTGGCTTTCGAAAAGCTTAAGTTGGCATTGATTAGCGAGCCAGTATTGAAACTTTACGATCCCAATTTAGCAACTGAAATCCACACTGACGCGTCCAAGTACGGTTTCGGAGCAGTCTTATTGCAAAAGGATCCTGTAGACAGTATGTTTCACCCTGTTCAATATATGAGTCGGAAAACAACACCGTTTGAGGAGAAATACGACTCTTATGAGCTAGAAGTATTGGCGATCATAGGAGCTCTGGTTAAGTGGCGTATTTATGTGTTGGGTATTAATTTTACCATCGTAACGGACTGTAATGCTTTCAAGATGACCATGAATAAGAAGGAAGTTCCACTAAGAGTAGCTCGTTGGGCATTATATTTGCAGGACTTCAATTATAAGATAGAGCACCGTTCGGGGTTGAAAATGAAGCATGCCGATGCGTTAAGTCGAGTCTCTTGTAACTTTTTTACAGATGCATTAGCACATCGATTGAAGACAGCTCAATTGAATGACGATTGGATAAAGGCAGTTAGGAGCCTAGTAGGCAATGAAGGTTATGAAGATTTTTATATACAGAACGATATTCTTATGAAGGATCAGAATCGGGAGCAAGTTGTAGTGCCGTCAATAATGGAGAACGAAATCATTTCGAACGCGCATAGTCAAGGGCACTTTTCAGCTAAGAAGACGATAGATTTAATAGAAAAGTCATACTTTATTCCGAAGCTAAAAGATAAGGTCAACCGAATCATTAATGGTTGTGTTAGGTGCATTATAGTTAATGCAAAGTCAGGGAAAAAGGAAGGGTTTTTGACATCTATAGACAAGGGGAACTTGCCATTTGTAACTTACCATGTTGATCATGTCGGACCTATGGAACTAACTAATAAGCGTTATAACCACATTTTAGTTGTAGTGGACGGGTTTTCTAAATATGTTTGGCTCTACCCAACTCGTAGCACTGGGGTAGATGAGGTCTTGAACAGTTTGGAAAAGCAAGCGATAAACTTTGGAAATCCTCACCGTATTGTTTCAGATAGGGGCACTGCGTTTACGTCACACGCATTTAGAGAGTACTGCGAATCGAACAATATACAACACCTACTGATTGCAACCGGTGTGCCACGCGGGAACGGACAGGTTGAGAGGCTGCATAAGCTGGTTGTACCCATGTTGTCAAAGTTTAGTTATGACAGTCCAGCTGCTTGGTATAAGTACGTAGGGAAGGTCCAGCAGATCATTAATAGTACTGAGCCCAGAAGCACCAAAGTCACTCCATTCAAGCTACTAACAGGAGTAGATATGCGTTTAGCTGATAGCAGTGAGCTGAGGGAGCTAATCAACGAATTTTTCGTGAAGGAATTAGATCAAGAGCGTGAACAGATTCGTAGTGAAGCCCGAGAAAACATTAGGAAACTGCAAGAAGAAAATAGACGTGATTTTGACCTGAAACGTAAGAAAGAAAAGGAGTATAAAGTAAACGATTTAGTTGCCATTAAGAGAACCCAATACGGAGTGGGCCTAAAGCTTAAAGGAAAATTCTTAGGACCGTATAAAGTGGTTGCTACCAAGGAACATGGGCGCTATGAAGTAGAGAGAGTTGGAGATACGGAAGGTCCTTTTAGAACGTCGACGGTGTCAGAATACATGAAGCCATGGCCAGGTCCATTCGAGGCGAATGTTCCGTCAGGAGGGCCGAATGTAGGATTTGAATCAGGCGGGCAATCAGGAAAGGGGCACACTAGAAGTGGTGCAAGCTATATGGCAGCCCTCTGATCAACCGACGATAAAGAGTCATCGATAAACATGCTGAGCGTCGTTGTGAGCAGGGAGTCGTTCGTGTCGTGTCGCTGAGAGAAGAACCAAAAATACAGTAGTCCACCCAAAATACTTTTACGAGAACTAATTTAAGCACAAATTGTATCACGCTTAAAACCTATCCTAAAATACATTTAAATAAACACTGGAATATTATATTTTCCTACATAGATGATATCATATGTGCCGAGATTCCAGATCATGAAGCCGATCCAGACCTACATGATGTTGTTATTACAAATATGATTCATGGACCGTGTGACGCCATCAATCCTCAATCACCTTGCATGGTTGCTGGAAAGTGCTCTAAACGATATCCACGGAAATTTACGGTGGAGACCGTCACTGGCAACGATGGTTATCCGCTGTATCGGCGTCGATCACCAGATGACAACGGTCGGTTGTTGGCCGTCTGTCCGTCTGTCCGTCTGTCTGTCTGTCTGTCTTGATGAGCGCCTAGATCTCAGAGACTATAAGAGTTAGAGCAACCAAATTTTGTTTCGATACTCATGTGATATCACACTGCTACAAGTGTATTTCAAAATTTCGCCCCGCCCCCTTCCGCCTTCACAAAGGACGAAAATCTGTGGCATCCACTATTTTAAAGATACGATAAAACTAAAAACGCAGTATCGTAGAGAATAATCATATCTACCAGATTGCCAAATCTAGTACAGATCATTATTATAGCCAGAATGAATAAATTAATTTTCAGTTGCTTCCCCCACCTCCTCTGGCGCTGCTGACGCTATTCATTCTCTTTCTCGCTCGCACACCCTCTGCCCTGTGCAATGCGCGAGCGCCCTCTCGCGGAGGAGATGTAGAGTCTGAATGGTAGATGTAGAATATTTGTTCTAGATGTATAATCTACATTTAAGATGTAGATGTAGTTAACAGATGTAGCAAAAAAATGTAAAATGCAAAATATTTAAATTTTTTTTTTTAATTTCAATCATAATCTCACAAATTTATATACTGACTGAGTACGGGTATAAAAGTAGAGTCGCGACTAGAAGCGACTCACGTTCCTTCTCGTTTTTATTAGAAAAATTAAAACAAATAAATTAAATACGTATTTAGGTATTAATCATTCATTATTATTTCTTTATTTTAGTACATAAATTGCTCTTCACTTAAGTACCTTGTAATACACGACATTTTTTGTTTTATCATCAGGCGCAAAAACAAACAACGCAGATGGACTTCCGACCCGTGAACATGCGACATATAATTGACCATGGGAACAACATGGATGTTCTAGATTCAAACCACAAACTTTTAAAGATTGGCCTTGTGCTTTGTTGATGGTCATGGCAAATGCCAAACGGCATATCGGTTAGTTTTATCGGGATCCTCGGAATGAGAACTTACTCACCTTTGAATTTTTCTTTCAGCATCGTCGCGTAAATTACATTTTTCATCAATTTTCTAACCACCAAACGCGTACCGTTGCACAGTTTTGGTTGGTTTATGTTTCGAAGCTTGATTACTACGGAGCCAACCTTTAGACGTAAATTGTGCGGTGGTACATCCAGGGAGTTTAAAAATTCGATTGGATAGTTGGTGGCTTCATTTTCATTTGTGCCGCAGTCAATAGATATGAATGAATGCATTGTTCCAATGATCTTATCTTGAATTATGTAGTTCAGGTCATCTACATCTACATCTACATTACAGAAATTATTTGAAATCGATATCAGTCCGCTCGATTCATCGACAGTTACTTGACCATTACAGATAGCCAGCAATTGCTCCGAGAAATCTTCAGCAGATGTATCATTAAGCAATGTAACTCTCATGTTTGTGGTCAGCTGCAGTTTCTTCACATAGCGACGTAGATTCGACGCTTTGAGGCAAGCGTTTATTTTGTCGGCAGCCATAGATCTTGTAATTACTGGCAGTGTTTGGCGGAAATCGCCAGACAGTAAAATCATTGCTCCTCCAAAACATCTCGAGTCATTGCGTAAATCTTTCAAAGTTCGGTTAAGTGCTTCTAATGCACGCTTATGCGCCATTGTGCATTCGTCCCAGATAATGATTTTCGATGTCGATAAAACTTTGGCCATTGCTGAGTGTTTTGCAATATTACACGTTGGTTCTTCAATAGTTTGAAGATTTAACGTTAATTTTAATGCTGAATGAGCCGTACGGCATCCTTCTAACAATGAGGCTGCTAGTCCAGAAGAAGCAACTGCAACCGCTATGTTGGATCTCGCACGAAAAGTGGCTAAAACTACTGACATGAGTAATGTCTTGTTAGGTTGGATGTATTAAATGTACGTTTAAACGAGTAGACACGACTACTCAGCTTGGTGGTTTTATTGAGAATGTTTATTGAATCTTTTCTCGTTATTTCTAGGGTGCAATTGTTCTTATGTATAACGGAGAGCGAGAGTTCTCCCATGCATTATATGAAAAGAGTACCACCGCATTAGTATAAGTGTGCGTGGTTTGTAATGTTCCTGGTGTAATAAGGGTGGTGTTTGCTAGAGACATACACCACAAACTAGACAACTTAGTATCAGATCGTGGTTAGCACGTTGGGCTCTTTCGGCTAGGGCTCGTCGGACGGGGGGATCTTTATGCTGTACTAGTTTCTACACTCACAAGAGATTTTGTGCTAACCTGGCCGTTGTTAGGTGTTGTACTTATAGTTAAAAATGTGATATGCATTGCCGCTCTGAGTCAGATGTAAAGACTCTACGTTACCCACCCAACCATGTTAACTACTGTTCATTCTTTAAGTGTTAACCCTTATGTTTTATATGCTCCTTCTCTCAATACCCCATTATAATTCCTCTACTCCATATTTCTCAAAATAAATCCTCAATATATTTTCTCAATGAATGACATGGTTTCAAATTAAAGACAAGAATAATAGATAAATCAATAAAGATGGATACATATGTAGGTTTAACATTAATATAGAAATAAAGAAAATCTAGAACATAGCATTAATATGGTGGCTTACAAATTTCATTCCATCGCTGCAACAGGCCTGTATGCATTGACGTTAAAGAAAAGTGAAAGAAATCATAAAAAATAATAATATATATATATATGTGTATGTATTCGTATAACTTAATAAATCCGTATTATTTTTCCATCCTTATTGTGCTTCCCTTCCAACATCCAGCATGACGATGTCCATCCGGACCATGACCAAATGGTCCGTACAACCCTGTGTTGACTGTCTGTTGGTATGCACACGTGCGCTCGTCCAAGGTCAAAAAAAAGGTCGATTGAAAACACCTCTCGAAAACCTCTCTGGAGCTAGATCTCCAACCAATTATGTATATGGGCGCAAACCGGAGAAACTTGGGCTTTAATTGTCATATAATAAAGACTTTTTCGGAAACACACAAAATTTTATTAGTCCACATGTCATGTGCGTTACGTAATAGAAAAAATTACCTTTCGGGCTCGCAACTGGGTTTAATTCGAAGAAAGAGTCATATAAACCAGAACATAAATCGGCCAAGACTGCCTTAGCATGTGCACCATGCCCCTAGGAAAATCACTACGTTAGACACTTTTAAAACTTTCACCTACTTGAGGTTAATTACCTGATCGGACTAGCTATCACTTTTGTCTCTAGATTTTCCAATAAGAATTTTTAGCACGTATAATTGCACTCAGGTTATATATTCTGCTTCAGCGGGTCTAGCAACGATGCACTGCTCTTTGATATTGTTTTTCTCTTTGCAGAATTTAACCACCAAAAATAGGCACGTGTTCTTCAAAATTGTTATGCACTTTTTGTCTTGCAGCAAACTGACCTTTCCCAATTCATTGGCACAGATCGAATGATCTAAGGCCTAAGCTTCAGTTTTTTCTTTTTTGCTTTACCTTTCCCACCCACGCTTCTAAAGCACAAGGTCTGGATCATATACGATCTAATCTAAAGCATAAGGCAAAAAGCTCGCTTGACCGACTCAAGCTGTCTAACGCGTACATACGTCTGCAGCTACAGTGCTGTGCACGTAAATAGGTCTAAATACAAAACGCGAAAATATGGGCCGTCACACCACAGGTTATTTTTACACTGTCCTACTGGGTCAACAAAAAGCTGGAAAACGGTCATCTTTAAGCAAAGCATTTCTGCAGGTCTTTGGCATGGAACCTTCCTATCCGTTGACCATCTTCTTCTAATTCATAACAATGATTACAAAACTTTTGAAGGACAGTTGCTTTCACAAATTTACGAGCTAATTTTGCATTAAAAGCTTTAATCTTACTACTTTGAAGGAAGTTTCTCCTAAGTACATGTTCACCAGGTTCAAACGTAACATACCTAGTACGCAAATCGTATGTTCTTTTATTGGTTTGATATGCCCTACTTATATTCTCCATTATTTTGTCTTTTACCATTTGCAGTTTGTCTGTAGTCAAGATGTTCTCACCGTCTTTGAGCATTTCTATTTTTCTCAGCAGCTCATAGTTATTTCCGTGCGTTATCATATGATTACCGAACAAAGCAAAATACGGAGAAAATCCAATTGCGGTATGATGTGAAGATCTCAATGCGAACGATATTTCACCGAGCTTATCATCCCAAAGCCGTTGATCTTTCCCAGATAAGCTCTGATACCAGATATGATTGATCTATTAAGGCGCTCTGAGGCATTCGACTGTGGGCTATAAATTGCTGTAAACATATGCTTTATCCCATACTTCTGCAAGAATGTGTGATACATATTCGATCTGAACTGGCTCCCGTTATCTGTAACTATAAATTCTGGTACCCCGAATACATGGAATATATTTGTTTTTAGGAACTCTATGGTCAAATCAGTGGTAAATTTCTTCAATGGCTTCAAAAAATGAAACTTTGTTAGATGATCCAAAACAACGAATACACTGCTTGGATTTAGGATATGGTCCTATAAAATCCATATAAAGACGTTGGAATGGACGTTCAGAAACCACTGGATTTCCCATTGGAGGCTTAAGAGTTATGTTTGGGGCTTTCACTTGCTTGCAAACTTCGCATATCGAAATAAATTCTTTGACGTCCTTGACCATTCGTAGCCAAAATAGGTTTCTACGAAGCTTTTCCAACGTTTTCCCGATGCCGCCATGAGAACTATGAGGAGGTGCGTGTGCATTATACAATACAGACTGCGTCAATTCTGATGGTACCCAAAGTTTCCAGCAGTTAGACTCTGACACTGGGTCGCTTTGGTAGCACTAAGTTCGCTTGTAAATGTAATGATCTACAATTTTCAAATCCGGCAAACGGCTTTGATTTTCTGTAATGTTATCTCTTAAAGTCTTATAGCTTTTGGAATGGAAGTGAGGTGACTGTAAGTCAACATCTGGCAACACAACTTCCATTTCGCTTATCTCTTCGGTCGGTAGTCTCGAAAGCGCGTCCGGAAAAACGTTCAAGCTTCCTTTTTTATGTTCTATTTGAAAATTAAAATGCTGTAATTTTAGTGCCCATCTAGCTTATCTGCCATTCAGGTCTGTCTGCCTCATTAGCCATTTTAAGCTAGCATGATCTGTTATGACTTTGAACTCAAGCCCCTCTACATATTCTCTAAATTTTTCTATGCTCAATTGTCTGGACGTTGATATGCAATGACTGCACCATCAAGTGGCCCATGCGACACCAAGCCGAAGCCTGTTACGCGCGGAACCCAGGCTAGAATCGCAGCCCCTCCTCCCACCCAACCGACCGGGGGGCGCTGCCGCATGACGCGCGACACGTGTTACCGAACCGATCGCGAACATGCAGGAAAGATAGAGGTTAGACTAATGTTCGAGGAAAATTAGAGCTAAACACAACTCAAGAGCTAAACATGCAGAGATAGTTAAGAAATATTACTAATTACGGGAAAGGTAAGTTAATATTAGTGATTTAAGAAGAGGAAGGGAATTAGTGGTGGATACTATAAGGTAGAGAGAATTATAGTCCGAGCATAAGACCCTAAACGGTTCATGCAAGGAATAATTTGATCTACAAAGTGGAAGGAACAAAGGGGTAAAGTTTCTAGTAGATCTAACAGGAATCGTAAAGTTTATGCGACTCAACAAGTCAGGGCTATCTACGTCACCCTTGATCAGGTTGTGCATAAAAATCACAACAAGCATTTTTCTAC
>JAWNNB010001349.1:0-11505 GCA_035043285.1 Drosophila subsilvestris | reverse complement strand
ATTCGCCAGCAATGTTAATCCAGACTGATGTGCGCTCCCATTCCGTGTCCGTAGTCTCGGTAGCGAGTTATCTACTGCTCCCGAGGCTGTCGCGACCGGCACAAGCCCAAGCCCATCCACAGATTGGAATATGATGATTGGTAAGCTGGAGTACCTGGCCGGTGAGAGGTATTTGAGAACTATTACAACGATTTTATTGAGCAACAATGTAAATAACAATGTAATAACACAATATAAATTCCACTAGTTTCGAGCTACACAAATTCTTGAGCACTGGCACTTTTTGTCCTACGACTACATAAACTAAACTTCCTGCCTACCAGGGATCAGATCACTATCTGGCCTCTTGCCTAAATAAAGTGCGAGGCATATTCGTGCGGCATCACGCCACGTCTCGGATAAAACGTATGTGTTGTCGAGAACTTGAGCAAGTTGGTTATGTCACTTGTGTAGATGTCGGCAAAACGGAACAGCCGCCTCGAGAAGTACGTCGGGTTGTGATACGTGCGGAAAACACTCCCGAACTGCTCGTTGAACACGTTCTTCGTCTTGTTGCTGTAAAGTGGCTCAATGAATATAGCTGGGCATTAAAATGTTGATCGTTTTTCATACCGCAACTGATCCCGCTCCTCCATCCAGTCGCGCAAGCAAGCCTGGGCCGGCTCACTCTCGTCGTCCTGTGTATCCTCGATGAGCTGCGTCAGCATCTGAAGCCAGTTGGCGCTCATCTTGAAGTCCTCTCGGTTAAGGGTCTGTATTTCATGCTGCAAATGATTCATTTGAATAACATCATCCCAATCACTCAGGTTGTACACCCACCGCTAACTCACTGATGATTGCCCCCGTCCGCCAGCTGTGCTTCAGCGTGACATCCGCCAGGTCACTGTACGGATGGTCGCCAAAATAAAGCACCGAATGACCTCGCCAGCCCTTCAATTCTTGAAGCTGTCGCACAGAGCCTTCGTAATATATTTTTCCCTTCTCTAAACTAAAAACACGATCCCAGAGATGGGATCTCGTCTTCTCATCAAAGAGCCTTATGGGCCGAGATTCGTCGGTGAAGAACTTTGGCTTGCGCGCCTGTACAATAACCACATCGAAGAAATCTCTCCAATTGGCGCCCACAAGAAACGTCATGCCACAGTTCCTGCAACACAGAAGAATTATGTATCATCTGTTTGGAAAATAAAGATACGAGGTGTACTCACACAAAGGAAAACGGACTGTTGGTGACCAAAAAGAGATTCTTTCCCGCTTTCTGCAGTTTCTCAAAGAACTTGACCAGCTTGGGATTGCGTTCGATGTACTTGGCGGTATTGACCATCACTTTGCCATGCATGATGGGATGACAGGAGCCCATGGCCGTTCGTGTGTCATGGAAAACGATCTCTGGGTTGTAGTCGATGCGATTTCGCTCAAAATATTCGATTATATTGCACAGGAGGCACATTTCAGGTACCGAAAACAGATCTGCCAGCTGAACCATTTTCGAGTTGGTATTGTGCTGCAAAAGAGAAACAAGTAAATTCTACTGTCAACTTACAGATCGACATTAGCTCTCACATTGTAGTTGTTATTCGGTCCTTCAACATAGGCGATGGGCAGCACGCGGTTGTGATATAGTTTAAGCACCTCGTCGGCTCCAACCTTTGTTCGTCCTCGGTAGACGGAACCCAGCTGCAGCTGCAGGAATGAGTCCAACTTGACCAACAGCCCCTTCTCCACGTCATAGTGCAGCCCGCGCACAGCGAAGTTCGGCTCGTATTCCAGATCCAAAATTTCTTCGGGATACCTAAAACGCTTCACCAGCATCTCCCTGGCCAAATTGTACAGAAGATCCTCCAAAACGGGCTTGTAGCAGGCCAGTGTGTAGTCATAGTCGAATCCATACACCTGCACCTCGCTAAGGTCCAGCTCGTTGCAGGCGAACACAGCATCTGGACGGACATCCACGGGCAGCTTTTTGGCTGAAAAGAGCAACACGTTTGGATGTGATGTGAATTGGGAGCACTTTGCTGGGGGCGGGGGTGGGCTATTTATAGAATTGTATTGTGCACACGAAACTGCATATCATATCCTACACTAGGATAGGCTAAGGCTTACATTGAAACTTCTTTTTTGTGGTTTCGTAGAGCTCTTGGAAATCACTCACTGTTTTTGGATTCGATATTTGAGCTAGGACTACAGTGGGGGTTCCTGTCGCTGCAGGAGAAGCCTTTGTAACGGCTGCTCCAGAATCCGTGGTCGACCCGCGGCAATCTGATTGGGATCTCGGCTCTAATATCGACCTGACCGCGTACACATTACGCAGAAGCACGCTTTGTCTCAATAGGGCGCTGAAAAGTCGACCAGCTGCAGTACACATTTAACTTGATTGTTTGTTAATTAAGAGTCCAGTTGTTATGTACACTATTGTGGGGGGACCAATATGATTCTGATCAGAATGCGTGGGGGCAATACCGATAACAATACTAGTCGTTTTCCACTGCAATTTGAAGGTATAAAAACCTTATGGAATAGCATGTAGAAGGAAGAAGCGTATATGCTCTAGTTTTGATTTGTTATGGCAACAGTACAATAGTTATTAAAGTGCATTTATATGCATTTTTCAGTATATATTGATGTTGCATTTTTAGACGTGGATGTGATTTCAACCGCAGTGGAAACGCAGAGGCAGAACAATCGGACATATCGGTTCATTTCCCCAAAATGAACCTCCTACTATAGAATGAACTTGTGGCATAAATTGGTGTTAAAAACATTTTTGTCGTTTCGGAAACCATTTACAAGGCAGTGCATGCAAATCCAATCCCCAGTGGTCTGTTAAACGCACGAATCTGCTTTAAAATTCGGATTTAAAGTAATTAAAAGTGTAACGTAGACAGCGTGGCCAATATACATATTTTATATATATTGTGCTTGTGTGTGCGTGCGCGAGTGAGGTAGTAGTAGTGTTTTTTTCATTTCTGCGGATTGATTCATATTATTTTTCATTACGTGAGCCAGCGACAATATTTCGGCAAGGACGAGGCAGTTTTAGTTGACCAACGAAGGCCGACTGCACAGCTAGCTCTTTTTGTGTAAATAAATTGTGTAAATAGATGCCCTTTGTGATGTAGAGCTGCTGACGGCCCCCTTCCCACCCGGGGGCCCAGCCATAGCAATGCAATAAGAATAAATACAAAAATAACAGAGAGATACGAAGATACAGTCGGTATACTAGATAGCCTTTTACGCCGCAATTGAAAATAAAATCGGCAGCAAGAAGAAGCAACAAACATACGTCAACCATCACCAATGCAGCGGCATATTTGAAATTTCTGGCTGCCCCACAAACAACAACAACAACAATCTACTCCCCCGACATCCGTTCAAGAATTGACAATTGATACGTAGAATTATGAACGTAGAGAACCAATTGAAAACACCGCCAACGCAGCTTCGTAATTTGGTCAAACACGTGAACAAGCGCAATTTTAATGAAACCAGCGAGCAAATAAACCAGGTACGTTTATATTTCTCCATTTTTGGCTAGAAAGAAAATAATTTGTCAACAAAAACAACAAGAAACAACCCCGATTTGATATCAAGTGTTGCGAAGGTTTGCACATATCGGCCCATGGCCAGTGTTGCCAATTGATTCAGTGACCAGGCCACTATAGTGCCATTTCACTCGCTCGTGCATTTTTGCCGACGCCATTACAGTTTTTTGTGGAAGTAGGCAGAAAAAATTTCTCTGCACAGCGTTGTGCGATTTCTTCCCGGTTTGGTTAAGTTAAAAGTTATTTAAAATGTATAAATCTATAAGAACTGGTTAGCATATACCGCGTACGTGATTGCGGCCAGCTGCATGGAGTAGGATGTGTGAAAATCTGAACTGAAATTTTTCGAAACCGAGCTGCAAAAACGAACAACGAAAAGGGAAACTAGAGCCCAAGCCAAGGGGTTTTTACCCTCACACCCCTGTTTTTTGTCCTTTTATTGGCCGAATAGTTGACCAAGCCAGTGGAAGTTGTAAGTTTATTAATAGTTAAGTTAATATTTGCGACCGCAGACTTTCTTTTTTGCTGAAAATACAATATGCTGGCACTCTTTTTTTCTTTAATCCCTCTTCTCTCCCGCACCGTCATCCGTTCCATGTAACATTGAAAGTTGTGCAAATGTGAGTGTGCCCCGGAGTACTTTTGTGTGTAATTTTTGTTGTGCAGCAGCTGCGACGACACACGGTCACAGCTGTTGTCTCGCGTATCTTCCAAGTCACCACTTCACCACGAAAAAGAGAGCAAATTTTTAAAAACCACTAAGTTTGAGAGCGAAAAATGTCGTGTTTTTGTTCGCTAAATGGAGTTTGGCGGTCACTTTGAAAAGAACTTTAATATACATTGAAAAATAGATTGGATTTGATTAAATATACTTTTATATACCGATATACCGTAAATATACTTTTAACTCGATTTCGACGTCAAAATAGTGAGTAGAGTATATAATATACTTTCACCGGTCACCCTGCAACCGCGGATGGATAAAATATACCCTCCGAAATATACCTCCTTATTTTCAAGAATCTTTGAAAACATTTTTGCGTTACATTGACCTCTTATCCTTGCTGAGTGACTGTTTCTTCTTGTCACTAGTCCACACACACACACACACACACACTGAAAACTGGTTCGCGTCCTTATTTTTATATTTATTTTATTCATTTTTTTTCTTGTACTAACATCCACAAAAAAATGTACTTTTTTTATGGGGTTTCATGGCAGAAGTATAGTAAAATGTTATGGAAGAATAAGTAGTGTAAGAGTTCATAGGATAAGATAAGATATTGTTTAAATATAAAAGTTTTTTTTGAGATCGTGTTTTGGGTGTTAAATTTCTTTTGTGTGTATCATATAGAGGCTGTGTAGGGTGCTGTAGTACAGACTAGACCAGGGGGTAGCTGGCAGAAGAGGCAATGCCGCACTGGTTTTCCTTGTTGCGCGACATCTTGATGAAGCCCTTGTCGCCCCAGTTGGTGCCCCAAGAGTTCTTCACCAGCCAGTAGTCCACGCCGGACTCGTCGGTGCCGAAGCCGACAACAAGAACGCCATGATCCAAGTTCTGGGGATCGCACTCGGGTTCGTTGTAGACGCCCTCGGAATACAACTGGAACGACTCGTGAGAGGCATCGATGGCAACGGCGACGGGTCCAATGGTGGCCACTGCCTCCGCCATCTTCTTCTCATTGCCCTGGGGAATGTCAACGAATCCGCGGTCTGTGGCTCCGATCGCGTCCTTGTTGTAGTGGCACGAATCATCGATGGCCTCATAGGGATAGGACTTCTCGGTGTCGATGCCGCCATTGTCCTTGATGTAGCGGAAGGCGTTGTCCATGAGACCGCCATTGCAGCCATTGTTGCCATACTTTGTCGAGCAGTCCACCAGATTCTGCTCGGATAGAGACACCAGCACGCCCGTCTTGCGGTAATGCTGTCCCTCCAAGGCACCGGTGCTGGAGAAGGCCCAGCAGCTGCCGCAGTGGCCCTGATCCTTGACATCGGTGACAGCGCCCTTGCTGCGCCAGTCCACTGACTTGGGCAGGGTCACATGCTCCGGTGAGATGAAGGTCACACCCTTGAAGCTCTCATCGGCAGCACTGTAATGAAATATACATACATAAGCTTTTTAGTCATCTTTGGGAAGGGGGGAAGTTGTTCGTTATTTACCGCAGCTGCTTTTGCAGGGTGTAGTTGAAGCCGTTCATCGTGGTGTAGAACTCGTGGTGCAGCATATCGGCATACTTGTTGACGGCCATTTTATAGCTCACCTCTCCGATGGCATATCGCTGGTTGTGCTTGGCTACCTTGTGCTTGTTCTCATTGAAGATCTTCATTCGGAAGCGCTCCTCAGTCTCGTCCTGGTACTTCTTGTGGTGCTCCAGCTGTGGATGGTAAGCACATACATAGTTGAATATACATACATACATACTCGTATGAATGTGTAACCTTATCGCCAGGTTTCCCGCTCTTATCGAGACAATGTTTTAATAAATCAATATTCAAGTCACGATTAGATACGACACTACAGTTCCCAAGTCGAATGCATTTCGACTTTTGGGTCTAGTCGAAAATATAGAAAATATAGCAAATCTGGCATTTACGTAAACTGGATTTATGAACCACCCACCTACCATCTCTCAGCCATTTAATAGTTTCCAATCTTGAGATAATCTTATCACGGACAAGCAAACCTGGCACGAGCTGTCCAAACTGTCAGCGGTTGGCCAACAACAGTAGCAGTAGCAGAGACCATAAACTCAACATGGCCATTAAATTCTTTACGATTGCCTCACAAAACTATCAACTGAAACTGCGAAATGGTGTTAATGTTCCAGGTAGTAAACGAAGACAGGAGACGACTTCGGCATGGCAAAGCAGCATGTGCATTCTGTTCCACGTATATCTTATCTATCTATCGCTGCATTGGTCGTCGGCCTCTAGGATGATTTGTTTCGGGGGCTGTTTATTTTCTAGCCCGCATGTTTACTCACAACGGAAATAGAACGGAAATTCTACAAATGATAATGTGAAAGAGCAGGCGATTCAAATAGAACTCAAACCGTGGATATCTATTACAGACGACACAAACAGCTTTGTTTGCCAGTGGAGCGAACGTGACAGATCTTAAATGAATATTTGTATAGCGGAAAATCCAGTAAAGATAATGAAAAACAATTACTTTTAGTTAGGGATGCACAAAGCCCGGCCCAAGAGTCAAATTTACTCGGAACAGACATCAAGTCAATTACAGTGGGAACCACCATGCATAATCATAGCAGACAGCTTCACCATCATGGACCAGACAAGGCAACAATTGTCGCCCCGAATGCGGCCACATGTCCATGTGAGTGCGTGTCTCGGATGGCTTCACTCGTATAATTGACATAATTGATACGAATTTCAGACATGCATCTCCCCAATCCCAAACCAAACCAACCCATCCCGTCCATCCATCCATTCCATAGAGTTCATGTGGGGGGCAACCTTGTTTTTCACATCCTAAATCGTTAACCGTCCATCGATTTTTGTTTTCTTTGTTATTTCGTTACTGCCATCGAACAACAGACTGTCTAACACACAAGTCTCGATTTGTATAGCAAATTTCACACATTTTTATTGTATATTTTGTAGAAAAATTAATGACGAAAAAAAGATGAGCTTACAAACGTAGAAACCGTAATTAAATGCACGTGAATTATCTAAAGGTACCCGGCGTATACACTCTGTATAGTATTTACTATCTCTATAGTATAAGCAAGATTTTTGTGGCGCATTTGCATATTGATTTTTTTAGCTTAGCACTTTAGCTGTGGATGGGCGGCAGGCAGGCAGGCAGGCATTTCGTTGCAGTTGAGCTGGAACGATGCTGAGTATCTTAAATCACCCACCGGCTATGGCGAATTAGCTCTGCTCTCACTATCTGCTCCAGATCGGTGCTACAGGTGTTCCATCTCAATTTCGGCAGAGTCTGATTCGACTGGCGTTTCCTTCCACTGGCGACGTTTTCGCATGATGTAGTAGAAAAGAAAGCCGTTCATCACGAACATGGTCACCACAATGAGTGTGGGCAGACCCACGTCTACTATCACGTTCAGGTCATTCGGACTGGGACTGGCCATGGTTCAGTTCGACTTCTTTGTGGTAAATTTTTCTTCCAATTTTATGTAATTTTCCGGCTATCTATCCAACACGTTTTCGTTTTCGGTTCTGCGCGTGCTTTTTGCTTGTTTTGCTGGTGAATGCTTTTCGTGCTCGGTCTTGGGCTCCTTTAATTTCTTTTCCTCTCCCAAGTGGCTTCACTCGCTTCTGCTGGTGCCGTGCTGTACTCTGCTCTGTTCGCTCGGCCTGCCGCTCGCCTAATGTCGGGCAGGAATAAAAATAAAAATAGCAACCACCACCAACCGTTTGCTCGCTATGACAACACACACACGCATACACACATCCGTACGTACTACAAACACAACAAAAAAAAACATTCATGCGCGGCAGTTGGACAGCAACAACTATTCCACGTTGTTTGTGGACGTACTCAAAATGCTTGAATTCGTATTATTCGTTTTATGCAGCGCGCGCAGAATGGATTCAAACTCGAACCGGTTTCCATATCGGCAATTTGTATAGGCGGAGCGGATGATTTATAAGGATTTCATAAAATGTATGCAAACACAGGCCACACCAACCGGTTGGAGCACCTATATATCCGTCTGCGAAACATACATATGTACATACATGGGTACTAATATCATTATCATTGCTGTCTTTGTCAAGTCAGCGAATTAATTTCCACTTGTAGATTTTCGGTGAGCGGTGCTTTTTTGTGCACTTGTCGCTAAATTTGGTCTTTCCCTCTCTCGCTCTCTCTCTCTTTAGCACTTTCCTGTTGTTCAGCGAGAGCCAAAAGCTCTTTTTCCATTCCTTTGCTCCCCAACACAAACGAAAACAAAATGCCAATTTGATAAGCGGAGCGTCATGCGTCATTTCTGAGTTATCCCAACCATTTAGTTTCCATTAGATTAGTTAGTGCTGTTCATGGAAACGCATTAAATAAAAAAATAATAAAAACCACATATGTAAGTGTAAGCTTATCAGAGACAAAATGGCAGCTTTGCAACTGTAAATATGTAAATGTGCAAGCCGCTGACTCTAGAACTTTGGACTATACAGAGATTAAAGTGTCGCTGACACGCGACCATAAACTGAAGCAATCCCATTTGAATTTAAATTGCGCGGCTTTTTATTCCGAAGCGGCACACAATCATGGGCAGCACTTTTTCCCCGAGTGTGGCCATACGCTGCAAAGTGAACACAGCTGTTTGGCTTGTACTGCGGGCATATTTAAAATTCAAACTAATGGAGCAAAAATGATAGATAGATGGCGTGTAAAGTAAGGAAAAAATATCCATGGCAATTATATACCTTATCACACGATATCTGTAAAATGTATTTATAATTATACGCCCCCATAAAACAGCTAATGACACATGTCACGCCATTACATTAACACTAAATTTTCTGTTTTGGAATATACATATGTACAGAAAGACACATTGTTTTCGCTTTACTCGAGTCAAAACCTTTCAATTGACTTACCGACTGATAAGCACATAGATCCCACAGTGGGGTACAGTCGCATTGCAAATCAATTGATACGGATGATAAGAAGGCAGACTCTTTATGAGAAGGCTGTGCGGCTTGGACAATGAACACTGCAGATGACCAACCAATTAATAAACCATCAAGCAGTGGAAATGATTCAGAACGGGATAAAGAGAACAAAAGCCCGCCGCCACAGATCAATAGTCAGAGTAGTGGTCGCAATGCTGATTAGGAAATTATTGCGAAAAATAGTATAATGCATGAATGGGTCGTAGGCCGGCTTATCAGTGGCCCAGTCTCAGCTCCAGCCGCGGCTTATCGCCATTGGAATTGCGCGCGACGGCCCCGCAGCAAAAGTAGGCGGAAAAATGTTCGCCTGTCAGATGACAACGTTTTGCGGATGGGCTAAGCGACGGTCATGTGAGCAAGCATGTGACTGAGTCCAAGACAAGCCTCGACTTATCTGTTGGGTTCTATATTTCTATATGGATGATGCAGCCCAGTGCAGTGCACTCACTCGTGACTCAGCACGCCCTCGAAAGGCAACCACAATCGGGATAAGCATCATATGCAGCGAAAGACAATGGAAAAAAAAGTCCAACTATGCAAACAAAAGACCAAAAAGATATTAATCATCGCCACAAAGACCCTGCTCCCTGTCACAAAACACTTGCTAAGATCGGATTTCCTGGGTGAAAAATCTCGATCAGAAAACAGTAACTCACCTTGAAGGTCTGCCATTCCTCATGGAATACATCGGCATATGAGACGGCCTGCGCCACTGCCACCAGGGCCAGGAGGGGGAGAATGAATGCTGTCCGCATTTTATTTAATCTGTAAAACTTAACACAATTAGTATACATCATTCAATCACGTTAAGTTGTCCAGCTGGGCTATGGAGCAACTAGATACTTAGACAACATTTATTCGGACTGGAGGATTTTACGGGTTTAATTTAATAACTTATGAATTGTATGCTGACTAATACAGGGGGCGGATCGGCGAGCTATCGGGGAGTTTTGCTTTGTTTAGTTAGTTTAGTTTTCGATTTCGAACAATACCCGCTATCTAATCGGCCATTCCACTTTGTGGCGCTCTTTGCTACTCTGTGTGTTGTCTGTGTGTGTGTGTGTGTGTGGTTTTTAAGAGCCTGGGTCTGGTCTGCCATATTTGTTGCAATTGTTTTTGCGATCTCGGAGCTCATTTCGAATACGTGAGACGCATTTGATAAAAATTGTATTATTGTTGCAATTAATTGTGCCAAGTTCGAGGGCTAAAAACTGGTTTTCAAATTGCTTTCAAGGTGAATCATCTACCCTAAACAGGTGTTGTAAATAACCAAACGGTAGATAAAGCAAACAGAAGACAAATGGAAAACGAAAATAGGTCAAACACACAGAGAGGGGAGCAAAATCAAAGTGCGTCTGTTTGTTGAAACGAAGAAATGGCCGCCAAGCGCAATACAAACTAAACAAAGAAGAGCTCACGAGCAGCGCCACAGAATATGCGGAAGGGGAAAAAATAATAGAAACAACAAAGCAGCTGACGCCAGATGCTGCTGGAATGCATTATTTATTCCAATTAGTCAACACACACATGCTTAAGGGACTTGGGGGATAAAAAATGCATGACGCAAGTTGTTTTAACAATTTCTCGAATGTGATGCTGTTAATAGCTGACACTGGACGAGATTTCTATTTCACTTACCACTTTAACTACGCCGCTAAAAGGCAACAAAGCAATGTACTGTTGTAGAGGGTTTAAAAAGCGACAATCACAAATACAATCACAATTTTGAATGCAATTATTTAAGTCGTTTCACTAGGGATAATTAGCTCTGCACTCGAAGACTTCTTACGGTTTATTAAATGTTAGCAGAAATTGTTGCTCCCAAGAAAAATTTCTCTGTTCATGAACGAACCAAAACAAAAACAAAACAGTGGAGTGAACGAACTGAAAAGTTCATCTTAGCCCTCTTAGCCCGCTATCAAAAAAACCCCCTACGTATCCCATTGGTTCCAAATGGGTTAATTGGTCTTTTTTGCTCATGATCGGAAATCATATTACCCGATTTTGAATTTCGGTTGAATATTACTAGCCAGCTAGGACCCCAAGCACTTATCATATATTTTTCTCCGATATATGAATAAATTTCCCACACGCCCTAGTTTTCAGGGCCCATCTCATTTTTATTGATCTGTAATAAATTAAGGTTTGAACAAAACAGACATTTTTTCCATACAAATTAAGTACATACGGCCACACTGTATTCCCAAATATTCTCACAAGAAAAATGTGAAAAGTGTGACCATTTACCCACTGTACAATATTTTGACAAACAAATTTAAATTGTTGAAAATTACATTTTTAC